>SJYC01128594.1:0-18887 GCA_006408675.1 Madoqua kirkii | reverse complement strand
TGGGATTCTTCAGGCAAGAACACTGGAATGGGTTGCCATTTCCTTCTCCAATGCATGAAAGTGAAAAGTGAAAGTGAAGTCGCTCAGATAAGCAGATGACACCACCCTTATGGCAGAAAGTGAAGAGGAACTATAAAGCCTTTTGATGAAAGTGAAAGTGGAGAGTAAAAAAGTTGGCTTAAAGCTCAACATTCAGAAAATGAAGATCATGGCATCTGGTCCCATCACTTCATGGGAAATAGATGGGGAAACAGTGGAAACAGTGTCAGACTTCATTTTTTGAGCTCCAAAATCACTGCAGATGGTGACTGCAGCCATGAAATTAAAAGACGCTTACTCCTTGGAAGTTATGACCAACCTAGATAGCATATTGAAAAGCAGAGACAATACTTTGCCAACTAAGGTCAAGGCTATGGTTTTTCCTGTGGTCATGTATGGATGTGAGAGTTGGACTGTGAAGAAGGCTAAGTGGCGAAGAATTGATGCTTTTGAACTGTGGTGTTGGAGAAGACTCTGCAAGGAGATCCAACCAGTCCATTCTGAAGGAGATCTGCCCTGGGCTTTCTTTGGGAGGAATGATGCTAAAGTTGAAACTCCAGTATTTTGGCCACCTCATGCGAAGAATTGACTCATTGGAAAAGACTTTGATGCTGGGAGGGATTGGGGGCAGGAGGAGAAGGTGACAACAGTGGATGAGATGGCTGGATGGCATCACTGACTGGATGGACGTGAGTCTGAGTGAACTCCGGGAGTTGGTGATGGACAGGGAGGCCTGGCGTGCTGCGATTCATGGGGTCGCAAAGAGTCGGACACGACTGAGTGACTGAACTGAACTGAACTGAGCATGCGCGTGCATGTATTATATAGTTATAATATTATTTGTCCCTATCAGTATTGTAATTACTACTGCAAAGCATTGTTATGGAAATTTTGTCATTTACCTATTTGTTATGTCTTATTTCTCTAAAGTCTAATTTATACTTGTAGACTAAAAGCATTGCTTCCTTTCCTTGCCCATGTGTCTTGCCTGAAGGAGCAGCAAGCTGGAGAAAATAAAACTCTATTAAGAGAAGCAGGCACAAGGCTATTCTGCAGCTGCTCTGTAGAATTCAGCACATCCGTGGGCAACACTCTTTTTGCAGCTTGAGCTTACCTGCAGGGGTGCTCACTGTGGGCAGATTCAGTTTGCATGTCTGATATAACACCTTGGTGATCAAGAAGGTATTTAAAATTCAAATTGGTATCAACTATCAGTGCCAATACCAATGAAATAACTCTTTTATTCCTATATGCTAACAGTGATATGAGAAATCAGTTAAAAATAATACTTGATCTGTATAACATTGAAGAACACTTTGTAATTTATTGTTAGATCAACACACAAGAATTTGAACTTTCAGCATGAAAGATAAATGAAAGATTCCTAATTTAGTCTTGTTAACTGCCTAGGATACTGCTAGAGCTTGTGGGATTTCAGTGAATGATTTGAACAGGCTTTTTATCTCTCTGAATAATAACACACTTGGGACGTATATAGAAGAAGTAGAATTTGGAGACACATATGGCAAGGCTGCAAGGTGGAAATAATTTGAAAAAATTTCCTAAGGTTTTGGCTAGATTACTTAAACTAATTGGTAATCTCTTTCCTGAAATGTCAAATAACTCTGACACATTGAAATGATGTGCTTGGTTTTAACCACTTGCAAGTGAAGTTCCAGGACTCTAGCAACTGCTCCTGTGCCAAGATTGTGACTAATGCCTGCTGTTAGTGTTCCTGGAAAAGGATGTCCTTCTTGGGCATCCTTTCCTGGTAATTAAAGAACATCTTCAAACTCACTGTCTTTAGGAGGGCATTTCCATCCTCAGTCTATTTCTCTACTTAGAGCAAACACTTAATTTATAATTATTGCATGGTAGTGAAGATAACTATTCTATCAACCCAGCATTATCCCTCCAAAAGATAAGGTTCAGATATCGGCTTTTATATTTAATGAATATAATGCAGATTCATGAGTGGCTCAACTGTAATTGATGTAAACAATGCAATTTCTTATTCAAAATAATCTAATATAACTCAAACTTATTTACTTCTTTCCAACCCCAATGAGGTTTTAAAAATTCATGTGTGTTGACCAGATCTTAAGATGCCTCCACTACTCAAGCCATGTTGGGGAAATCCACATGGCAAAGAACTGCTGGTAGCTTCTAAGAATAGAGGATGCCCCTGGCAAAGGCCAGTAAAAACTGAAGATCTTAGTTTTACAACTACAAGGATCTTAAGATTGTCAAAAACCATGAAAGTGGAGAAGCAGATCCTTCCCTAGTCCTCAGAGGAGAACACAGCCCTGGATGATACTTTGTAAACATATAAAACCTTCAGCCAGAGAAGCTGTCTTGCTGTTCCCATGGTTCACTGAACCCAGGGTAGATAAGGTGCGATGGGGGAAGCTTTCTTATTTAAGGAATAAAGTAGATTTTTCCCAGAAAATGCTAGCACTCCTCTTCACTGAAGTGGATACTAGCCCTCTTCAGAAGAATCACCGATAGGAAGGACCATTTTCCTTTAACCATATTCTACCCTTGATTTGAGGTCAGTTGTAAAAAATGCACTTTTACTTCTCATTCAGTTCAGTTCAGTGGCTCAGTTGTGTCCAACTCTTTGTGAGGAGAATATTAGTGAACTATAGAATTCACTACATTTTATTTTTCAGTTATAAAATGAAGAAGATGGATTAAATAATTGGTAACATCCTACCTATCATGGGTTTTTGATCAGAGAGCAGAAGTTAGAAGTTCTTACCATTTTTCAACAAATTGGAATAACTGCAACACAAAACATCTATATTGGCATGTAGTTGGTATAACACCAAGCTATTAGGAACAGTAATATTTGTGGATTTTAGTGGCACATTATATAATAATAGTTACTGTAACTTTGAAGTAGTGTTAAGAGTAAACAGTAGCTTAAGATCTCTTTCAGATATTTACTAGTGTAAATGTTAAAAAAAATGTTAAAACTAGTGATTTGCTAATACATTAGTAATGCAGAAAATTACAAATGTCACTTAGAAGCTAATGAAAATAAAGATATAATTATTTCTTCCACCTTAATCTATCAAGTTCCTTCTATTCCTGAACCTCTTAGAATTTCATGGACCCCTAGATCAAGAACCTTTGTCACAGAACATTGTTTAAGGAAATTAATAAAATACATAATATGAATGACTGCAAGCTCGGGGATTCAGTTGCAGTTCATTTCCCACAATTTTCTCATACTCTGATTATGAAAATATGTGGTTTATTTTCACAGCTAGATTGTGAGTGGCTTAAAAGTGATCATCCACATCTTTGATTTACTTCTAGCTCTATTCTTAAAACTGACTTTTCAAAAAAATAACTTTGGAAATTGAAAAAAAAAATATTCCCCACCTATCTTAGACCCTCTGAATCACAGTGACTACACAGGAACCTGGAAATCTGTATTTCTAAAGACTTCCAAGATTATTTTGAAAAGCAGTTAAGCTTTCATCAAGTTGATGATTCACACTAAAGAACTACTGTCACAAATTACATTCTCAGTAAATGGTTAGGGATTTGAATGAGAGACACTAGAACATACAAAAGGAGTTTACATTACAAAACACCACCAAAAAGCCCCTCACTCAAACATGACATAAAAGTATCCCCAAGAAAAAGGTTCTGTTCCTAGGGCTTTTTAATAACAAAATTATGTTTGAAGACATACTCCATTGCTCTTACATAAGAGTTCTTAATACAAATTGTTCCTACAATTCAGTGCCAGGGAAATTTTAATTCCTCAGATAACAATTATGGTTCTATTTATTATAATATAAATGCCAAGTAGCTTTGACTTGACTTTATAGAAGACAAGAGTGGAGAGACAAGGAGTGGAACTATTGTTAGATCATTTATGTTAGTTGTATTGCAAATGTCACTGTGACAAATGACTTGGAGGAATCAAACATAATTATTTGTGAGAGTTGGACCATAAAGAAAGCTGAGCACCAACAAATTGATGCTTTTGATGTGGTGTTGGAGAAGACCCTTGAGACCCTCTCGGACTGCAAGGAGATCAACCCAGACAATCCTAAAGGAAATCAGTCCTGAATATTCACTGGAAGGACTGATGCTGAAGCTCCAATACTTTGGCCCCCTGATGCGAAGAACTGACTCATTGGAAAAGACCCTGATGCTAGGAAAGATTGAAGACAGGAGGAGAAGGGGATAGCAGAGGATAAGATGGTTGGATGGCATCACCGACTCAATGGACATGAGTTTGAGCATGCTCGGGAGTTAGTGATGGACAGGGAAGTCTGGCATTAGTCCATGGTGTCACAAAGAGTCAGACATGACTGAGCAACTGAACTGAATTGATACGGAACCAAACTACAGCCTTTTGGATCCAAATTAATATATATTAAGCCCTAATACCACAGTGTTATTGCTGAAACATGAGAATACATTTCTTGAGAAGACAGCCAAAGAACCTATGAATTAACTATTTGCATATTTATTTAAATATTAGTCAATGTTCATTTATTATAAATGAGCCATAGCTAAGATGTGTCCAGGTACATATACTACTTGTGTCAGTTGACTAACAAGAGTGCTGTTAATTAATCACAAATCCTTTACAAATGGATTAGAAAACTCTTCTTATCATGGATGGCTAGAGCCAATGACAGAGTTTACCCTTCCCTTTTATTTTGCACATTTACTTCTGCCTGTTCTGGAATATGCTGCTTCTCTTTGGCTGAACTCTGGCACTCTCTAAATTCCTTTGCATTTTCTCAGTTTCTTATCTCAAGATCATGCCATAACAATTGTGTTCTTCCTACTGTTTTTCCTTACTCTATATACTGCACAACTTTGCTCTGTGTACAGCCTTGTTTCTCTTTGAATCCCTTCTTTTTGCTTAAGCTCTCAAAGTTACAATTTCGTATTTCGCTACTTATCTTCCTCCCAAACTAACCTTAGACAAACTACTCCTTTAATAAACTGCATTTACAGACTCACAACAAAAAGATATCAGCCTAGTTGACACTTCCAACAGGAGCTTTCCTTGACACCTGAAATATAGATTAGGGTTGCTTGATTACAAACAACAGTAACTAAGTTCAGCTACTAGAAGCACAACAGAATTCCTAGAATGACTATTAAGGCTCTTAGAACTGATAAGTAGGGGGAAAGTGCTGGAAGCTATAGAAGCAGGAAGCTCAGCAACTATCTTATAACAGGAACCATTTGCTTTGGCTACTTCCATAGGGATGGATGACGAATTCCAATGGTTTATTCTGTATTTTTAATACTCAAGTAGTGAACGCTGGAAAAAAAGCAAATGATTACTGCCTTAAGCTAATACATTCATGCCCTGAATTAATTGGGCTGTGAAAACAGAGAATTTGAACATATTATTTCTGTAGAATGTCAGGCATGTGAATTTACCATTCTATAAAATACTCCATGGAAGTGTAATTCTCCAAAAGGAAAGACAGGAGCTTTGTTGGTGTTGTTTATGAAGTCGTATGCAACTTTTTTGCAACCCCCTGGACCATAGCCTGCCTTGCTTCTCTGTCCATAGGATTTCCCAGTCTAGAATACTGAGATGAGTTCCTATTTCTACCTCCAGGGAATCTTCCTGACCCAGGGATGGAAACGGTGTCTCTTTCCAGTGGATTCTTTACCACTGAGCCACCTGAGAAGCTCACAGGAGCTTAGGAAAAGAGGATAAAGCAAGGGTCTTCAGAAATACAAATGGCCACTCTGTTGTGGCTTCTGACTATTCCCATAATACTCTATGCTTCCTTCCTCAGGACACATTCCATGTGATCTTGCATATTCTCCAAATACTTCTCTGGGTTCTAAATTCTGCAAGGGTAATGACCATGCTTCTCATTTATCATGGCTTGTGTTTTCTGGACCTAACAGAGTGTGGCTCATATTTTAAATAAATGTTGAATAAATTAAAATATTTTTGACAGATTTGACTGTAGTCATTTGCTGCCTTTTCTCACTATAGTTCTGTGGCAACAGCAGAAAACCTCCCTTAAACATACTTAACCAATAATGAAAATTTATTGAGTCATCTAGCTGTAAAGGCCAGAGGTAGAGTAGGTTTCAAGTATCACCAAAAATCATTTTATTTCTCTCAGTCCAGCCTTGGATATGGTCAGTTTCCTCAGGTATGGTTCCCTCACCATCTTGAAATGGTTGCCAATAGATACTAGAACTATGAATGTCTTTTATTGTTTTTTTCTTTTTAATGTCTAACACATTTGGATCCAGAATTCCTGGATCTGGGTCAAAGAGAACAGCTCCTTGATACACTGGTTTGGTCATATGTTTACCTTTGGGCTAAATCCTTTGCTTCATAGCAGGAAATGGGTTTCTTTTTCAGCCTGGTACTAGGGTTGGGGTCCATTTTCCTGAGTCTCCTTCCACTTTTTTTTATTCATTTGGGAAGTGGAAGGAAGAAAATATTTCTGGTGAGACTACTAACAAATGTTATCACCAGTCAAGTTTTCTAGCCAGTAATGGCCACACACCGACTTCTTGGGTATGACCTCATCCCACAGACTGTACTGTCATCCCCTCTAGTCTGCTATTCTTGTCTCTCTGAATCCTAGAAAAGTATATTAATCTTGCTTCTGTGGTTGAAGTGAAAAATGAACGACCCCACAAAGACTTCTGTGTGGTCAAGGAGAATTAAACTCGGAAACAACAGATCTTTCTTGTAATCCCTTCTTGGTTTTCACTCTTTCCTCCTTGCTGCGTCTGGCTGATGAAGATGGCAAGTACACTTTTGCTTTCATCAAAGGTTATCCAGAAACAGAAGAGTCTTAGTCTCAGTCCTTTGTCAAATCCTATATTCCCTTTTCTCAATCCCACAACTATAATTTGGTTCTGCTGACACAATTATAGAGAGTGATTTACTAAGGCAGGGAAAAGAGGAAGCTGAAATAGCTTTTTGCCTAATCCGCAGAAACCTTTATGTATTCCTCTTCAAGGAAAAAAAAAAAATTCCAGAGGGAAGTTTTATAGAGGCTGTTCCAACAGCTGCACTTTTCAAAATACCATAAAGTGCACTGGTCATTCAAAGGTGGTAATAGAGTGAAGTATTTAACCAGTTCAACATCTTATTTTTCACTTGTTAGCAACTTGTTATGTGTTATTACCATTTGCTTTCAAAGCGCTAAGCTAGGCACTTGTCCATCATTGGTAAAACACTTGTTCCTAGCTATTCTCTGAGGACATCTGGAAAAGCAGAGTGATTTCTTATCATAAAGAAATCATGTGTGAAAGAGAAACAATTTAGTATCAGTTCAGTTCAGTCGCTTAGTTGTGTCTGACTCTTTGCGACCCCATGAACACCACAGCACGCCAGGCCTCCCTGTCTATCGCCAACTCCCGGAGTCCACACAAACTCATGTCCACCGAGTTGGTGATACTATCCAACCATCTCATCCTCTGCCATCCCCTTCTCCTCCTGCCCTCAATCTTTCCTAGCATCAGAGTCTTTTCAAGAGAGTCAGCTCCTTGCAACAGGTGGCCAAAATATTGGACTATCAGCTTCAGCATCAGTCCTTCCAATGAACACCCAGGAGTGATCTCCTTTAGGATGGATTGGTTGGTTCTCCTTGCAATCCAAGGGACTCTCAAGAGTCTTCTCCAACACCACAGTTCAAAATCATCAATTCTTTTATGCTCAGCTTTCTTTATAGTCCAACTCTCACATCCATAACTGACCACTGGAAAAACCATAGCCTTGACTAGATGGACTTTTTTTTGGTAAAGTAATGTCTCTGCTTTTTAGTATGCTGTCTAAGTTGGTCATGATTTTCCTTCCAAAGAGTAGGTGTCTTTTAATTTCATGGCTGCAATCACCATCTGCAGTAGTTTTGGAGTCCAGAAAAATAAAGTCAGCCACAGTTTACACTGTTTCCCCATCTATCTGCCATGAAGTGATGGAACCAGATGACATGATCTTTGTTTTCTGAATGTTGAGCTTTAAACCAACTTCTTCACTCTCCTCTTTCATTTTCATCAAGAGGATCTTCTCCACTTTCTGCCATAAGGGTGGTGTCGTGTGCATATCTGAAGTGATTGCTATTTCTCCTGGCAATTTTGATTCCAGCTTGTGTTTCTTCCAGCCCAGCGTTTCTCATGATGTACTCTGCATATAAGTTAAATGAGTACGGTGACAATATACAGCCTTGATGACTGCTTTTCCTATTTGGAACCAGTCGGTTCTAACTGTTGCTTCCTGACCTGCATATAGGTTTCTCAAGAAGCAGGTCAAATATCAGTAGTGTCCAACTCTGTGTGAACCCCATAGATGGCAGCCCACCAGGCTCCCCCATCCCTGGGATTCTCCAGGCAAAAACACTGGATTGGGTTGCTATTTCCTTCTCCAATGCATGCAAGTGAAAAGTAAAAGTGAAGTTGCTCAGTCGTGTCCGACTCTTCATGACCCCATAGATTGCAGCCTTCCAGACTCTTCTATCCAATGGGATTGTCCACGCAAGAGTACTGGAGTGGGGTGCCATTGCCTTCTCCGAATATTAGTATAAATTACCCTAATTAAATATAAGGTACTTCAGTTCCTAAACCATGACCAAAGTAAGGCATTGTAAATACTACTAGTGCTTCAGGAGTGAAATCCACCTCAAACAAGCCCACTAGTTCTCAGGATTCTCCAGTTGCACTGAATGAACATTTTGTGGGAATTATGTCCCTTATTTTCTGTCTGCAAGACACAGTGTAATATCCTGCCACAGCCTTAAAGATGCTTTTAACCAATGGACTATCATTAAAGCTCTTTACCCTAGAATTTATATTTTAACAAATTTGAACTCAGTTGCAAAGGTTAAAATGTGAATTTTATCCTGTTTACTCAGAATTCTATTTTAACATGTAAATAATTAAAGTTGAAAACCATGTCAAACCTTTAAAATAGTCAATATAATTCAGAATGTAGATCATGACAAGCAGAATGCTGGATTTTTGGTCTAAGAATTCATCAAAAATCAGTAACATTTTAGCCCCAAGAGGTGGATCTTCTGAATATAAACAAGTACTTTCTACTTGCAAACAATGTTTAATACCTGTTTTCAGGCTTTAATTTGCTTTTGCCTTCTTATTTTCTTTTTTGTTTTTCACCTAAAAATCAATGATCTCTAAGGATTTGTCGATGGATTTCTCTCTTTCCTTAGGCAAGGAGTCTTTAATCAGATTTGCTCTTTTGCAATGGTTTCTCTATCCTGCATAGTTTGAGAGCAAGATTTCAGCAACAATTGTCAGCTGGCACAAATAGATTGTGATTATATACGAAACGTCTGTGAGCATTTGCAGAAATCGAAGTTTTATGTTTAATAGCACCTGAAACATAATTAGATGTTGGAGATGAGAGGAAAATGCTTCTTGAGGCAATAAAATGTCTTTGCAAAGTGTTCATTTATTTACATATTTTAAAATATGTATATCATGAACTTTGAAGGCCTCTGAAAATATTCCATGAATTCTGAGGGGTGTCTTATGCCTTTGTAATGGCTGACTGGAAATATTTCCAAGGGCTTATTTATAACAACATTAAAGGAAATAAATCCTGAATATTCATTGGAAGTACTGATGTTAAAGCTGAAGCTCCAATACTTTGGCCACCTGATGTGAAGAGCTGACTCATTGGAAAAGACCCTGATGCTGGGAAAGACTGAGGGCATGAGGAGAAGGGGGTGACAGAGGGTGAGATGTTTGGATGGGATCTTCAATTCAATGAATATGAATTTGAGCAAACTTTGGGAGACTGTGAAGGACAAAGAAGCCTGGTATGCTGCAGTCCATGGGGTCACAAAGAGTCAGACATGACTAAGGTATGGATTAATACTAATAAGAGGTACAACTTAAGATATCCTTGAGAATGATAGGAGATTGACCCTTATATTCCACTTTCTGCCAAATATTTCAAAATTTCCTTCCATTTTTTCCTTTCAATGTTCTTTCTGGATATTATGCCTTACAAGGCTTTTTATTATCTTCTATCCTGGGTTAACAGGGCAGACACCCAAACCAGTCTGAGATGGCCTGACCAAAGGGATAAATGAAGGCTTGGGTTTTCACTGTGGTTAAGGGCAGGGTGGAGCACAGGGAGGGTTCCTGGCAGGGCTCCAAGTTTGTGCGCTTTGAACTTCTGGCTGACTTCAAGAGAAGGAGCACCTTCTCTTGACTTGACTTTCATTCACTTTCTTAGATTGAGGGCAAGAAGGGAAGAGGGCAGGGATGATGCAGGAAAGCTGTGTTTAAACATCCCAAATTAAGGGAGACTTGAATACAATCTCTCTAAATGAAAGTCTGTTTTCATAAAATTAAAAAAAAAAAAAAAGGAATCAAAACACATGTATGAGGTTAAAAACCAAATGTAATGTGGGGATCTTCTTTGAGTTTTTAAAAGTAATTTGACATAATTTGAGACATAGAAAGTCTAAAGGAAACTCAGGCTTTATCTCACATTGTTCTCCCCAACTCCTCCCCAACTCTACCTACGCCTTGGAAAAATTGTGCATGAGAGTCACAGCTGGTCCTTTTTCCTCTGTCACTTGCCTCTAGTGTCTACCTCTCTGGCTGTTCTGCTCCATGACAGTTGCTGCCTTCTCTCCTATGGTACTTGCCTGAATTGATACCCTCATGTTACCAACTTCCTCTAAACCCCTGACTTTTGACTATAAAGTTCCTTCAGCTTCTTAGACTTGCTCAGCTTATATAGAGGGTTTTCTGTTGGGAGAGCTGTTGAGCCTCTAGATGCACTTTTATCTCCCCTTGCTGCTACTGCTAAGTCACTTCAGTCGTGTCCAACTCTGTGCAACCCCACAGATGGCAGCCCACCAGGCTCCGCCGTCCCTGGGATTCTCCAGGCAAGAACACTGGAGTGGATTGCCATTTCCTTCTCCAATACATGAAAGTGAAAAGTGAAAGTGAAGTTGCTCAGTATGTGTCAGACTCTTCGTGATCCCATGGACTGCAGCCTACCAGGCTCCTCCTCCATGGGATTTTCTAGGCAAGAGTACTGGAGTGGGGTGCCATTGCCTAATTGACAGTGATTTTGGATTCATGAACTCCAAAGAAGAGATTTAGCTTTGGGACAAAGGACCATGCTTGATCACTCCAGAGCTTTTATGTAGCAGAGTTTTATTAAAGTATACAAAAAGGACAGAGAAGGCTTCTGACATAGACATCAGAAGGGGGTGGAGAGTGCCCCATCACTAGTCTTAGCAAGGGAGCTATATACTTTTTAAATTGGTTATTACAATAAATCAGAAGAATAACTCAAGGTTGTAAAGATCTTACTAGACCCACTCCCACAATTTACATTTCAAGATCACAGGATTATAATAACGATAGAAAGATCTTGCCAGACCCACTTCCATATTATACATTGAAGATAATAGGATTAGTCAAAAAGTTTTCAAGGAGAAACTGTCTCAAACAAGATACATTGTTATGTAATCCTTACTAAGGAATGTAGAAAAAAAGTTTGTCCTTTCCTCCTCTTTGTGAATTCCAGACCCCTCTCTCCTCCTCAGGGACCCCAGACTTCTTATCAGCTTGGCTAGGAACTGACTCTCTCAACATGAGCTCTAGGTGCAGTAGACCTGGGTATGGCATAAGCCCCCTTGGAAGAGGTTGCCATTAACTTCAAAATAGAGCCACCAGAATTTACACAGGACTGGGGAAACAGACTCTGGGAGGGCACAAGCAGAATCTTGTGCACACCAGGATGCAGGAGAAAGGAGCAGTGACCCCACAAGAGACCGACCCAGACTTACCCATGAGTGTCCAGGAGTCTCTGGCTGAGGTGTGGGCTGGTGGTGGCCTGCTGCAGGGTTGGGGGCGCTGAGTGTGCATGCATGTGACCTTTTGAAGGAGGTCACATTATCTTCATTACCTCCACCATAGTTTGGCCTCAGGTCAAGTAACAGGGAGGGAACACAGACCTGCCTTTCAACAGAAAATTGCATTAAATATTTACTGAGCATAGTCCTAACCGTGACAACCAGACTCAGTTTCCCCCTCAGTCAGACCCAGCTTCCCCATCAGGAAGCCTCCATAAGCCTCTTATCCTTCTCCATCAGAGGGCAGACAGACTGAAAACTACAATCACAAAAAAACTAATCAATCTGATCACATGGACCACAGCCTTAACTAACTCAGTAAAACTATGAGCCATGCCATGTGGGGCCATCCAAGAAAGACAGGTCATGGTGGAGAGTTCTGACAAAATGGGGTCCACTGGAGAAGTCAATGGCAAACCTCTTCAGTATTCTTGCCTTGAGAACCCCATGAACAGTATAAAAAATCAAAAAGATAGGACACTGAAATATGAACTCCCCAGGTCGGTAGGTGTCCAATATGCTACTGGAAGAGAGTAGAGAAATAAATCAAGAAAGAATGGAGAGATGGAGCCAAAGCAAAACCAAACTACAATTGTGGATGTGACTGGTGATGGAAGCAAAGTCCGGCACTGTAAAGAGCAATGTTGCATAGGAATCTGGAATTTTAAGTCCCTGTATCAAGGCAAATTGGAAGTGGTCAAACAGGAGATGGCAAGAGTAAACATCAACATTTTAGGAATCAGTGAACTAAAATGGACTGGAATGGATGAATTTAACTCAGATGACCATTATATCTACTACTGTGGCAAGAATCCCTTAGAAGAAATGGAGTGGCCATCATAGTCAGCAAAAGAGTCTATAATGCAGTACTTGGATACAGTCTCAAAAATGACAGAATGCTCTCTGTTCATCTCCAAGGCAAACCATTCAATATCACAGTAATCCAAGTCTATGCCTCAACTAGTAATGCTGAAGAAGCTAAAGTTGAACAATTCTATGAAGACCTACAAGACCTTCTAGAACTAATACCCAAAAAAGATGTCCTCTTCATGATAGGGGACTGGAATGCAAAAGTAGGCAGTCAAGAAACACCTGGAGTAACAGGCAAATTTGGGTTTCGAGTACAGAATGAAGCAGGGCAAAGGCTAATAGAGTTTGGCTGAGAGAACGCACTGGTCATAGCAAACACGCTCTTCCAACAACACAAGAGAAGACTCTGCACATGGACATCACCAGATGGTCAATACTGAAATCAGATTGATTATATTCTTTGCAGCCAAAGGTGGAGAAGCTCTATACAGTCAACAAAAACAAGACCAGGAGCTGACTGTGGCTCAGTTCACGTTAGGTCATGAACTCCTTATTGCCAAATTCAGACTTAAATTGAAGAAAGTAGGGAAAACCACTAGACTGTTCAGATATGACCTAAATCAAATCCCTTAAGATTAAGGAGTGGTAGTGACAAATAAACTCAAGGTATTAGATCTGATAGACAGAGCCTGAACTACTATGGACAGAGGTTCATGACATTGTACAGGAGACAGAGATCAAGATCACTCCCAAGAAAAAGCAATGCAAAAAGGCAAAATGGTTGTCTGAGGAGGCCTTACAAATAGCTGTGAAAAGAAGAGAAGCTAAAGGCAAAGGAGAAAACGAAAGATATATCAATTTGAAAGCAGACTTCCAAAAAATAGCAAGGAGAGATAAGAAAGTCTTCCTCAGTGATCAATGCAAAGAAATAGAGGAAAACAATAGAATGGGAAAGACTAGAGATCTCTTCAAGAAAATTAGAGATGCCAAGGGAACATTTCATGCAAAAATGGGCTCAATAAAGGACAGAAATGGTAGGGACCTAACAGAAGCAGAAGATATTAAGATGAGGTGGCAAGAATACATAGAAGAACTATACAAAATGATCTTCATTATCCAGATAACCATAATGGTGTGATCACTTACCTAGAGCCAGACATTCTGGAATGTGAAGTCAAGTGCATCTTAGGAAGCATCACCATGAACAAAGCTAGTGGAGGTGATGGAATTCCAGTTGAGCTATTTCAAATCCTAAAAGATGATGCTGTGAAAGTGCTGTACTCAATGTGCCAGAATATTTGGAAAACTCAGCAGTGGCTACAGGACTGGGAAAGGTCAGTTTTCATTCTAATCCCAAAGAAAGGCAATGCCGAAGATTGTTCAACCTCTGCAAATTGCACTCATCTCACACGCTGGCAAAGTCATACTCAAAATCTTAGAGACCAGGCTTCAACAGTACGTGAACTGTGAACTTCCAAACATTCAGGCTGGATTTAGAAAAGGCAGTGGATCTAGAGATCAAATCACCAACGTCTGTTATATCATAGAAAAAACCAAAGCAATTCCAGAAAAACATCTATTTCTGTTTTATTGACTATGTGAAAGCCTTCAACTGTGTGGATCACAATAAACTGTGGAAATTCTTCAAGAGATGGGAATACTAGACCACCTGACCTGCCTCTTGAGAAATCTGTATGCAGTTCAGGAATCAACCATTAGAACTGGACATGGAACAACAGACTGGTTCCAAATAGGAAAAGAAGTACATCAAGGCTATATAGTGTCACTCTGCTTATTTAACTTATATGCGGAGTACATCATGAGAAATGCTGGACTAGGTGAAGCAGAAGCTGGAATCTAGATTGTTGGGAGAAATATCAATAACCTCAGATATGCAGTTGACAGCATCCTTATGGCACAAAGTGAAGAACTAAGAACCTCTTGATGAAAGTGAAAGAGGAGAGTGAAAAAGTTGGCTTAAAGCTCAGCATTCAGAAAACTAAGACTATGACATCTGGTCCCATCACTTCATGGCAAATAGATGGGAAACAATTGAAACAGTGAGAAACTTTATTTTTCTGGGCTCCAAAATCACTGCAGATGATGATTACAGCCATGAAATTAAAATACATTGGCTGCTCGGAAATAAAGTTATGACCAACCTAGACAGCTTATTAAAAAAGCAGACATTACTTTGCCAACAAAGGTCTGTCTAGTCATAGTTATGGTTTTTCCAATAGTCATGTATAGATGTGAGAGTTGGACTGTAAAGAAAGTTGAGTGCCGAAGAACTGTTGTTTTTTAACTGTGGTGCTGTGAAGACTCTTGTGAGTCCTTTTGACTGCAAGGAGATCCAATCAGTCCATTCTGAAGGAAATCACTCCTGAATATTCTTTGGAAGGAATGATGCTGATGCTGAAACTCCAATACTTTGGGTTTGAAAGGACCGTGATGTTGGGAAAGATTGGAGGTGGGATAAGAAGGGGATGACAGAGGATGAGATGGTTGAATGGCATCAGTGACTCATTGAGTAAACTCTGAGTAAACTCTGGGAGTTGGTGATGGACAAGGAGGCCTGGCATGCTGCAGTCCAAGGGGTCACAAAGAGCTGGACAGGACTGAGTGAATAAACTGAAAATGAGCGCTCCCTTCTTCCTTGCTGAGGTTGTAGAGAGAGTGTTTCAGGAGAGGCTGGTTAGGTCAGCTAAGTAGCATTTCATATTGGACCTGGGATCACTCTTCCCTCTGCATTCCTTTTGCTGCTTCCGGTACCTATTCTGCCAGACTTCTTCACTCAGGTAATCTTTTTGATGTTCCACCCTTTTTAATTTCTTGCCCAATAAGCTTTCATTGGGGCCCTCCATCCATTAGCGAATTCTTTACCTACCTACACCTCATTTATGGAAAACTGAACATGAGCGCTCCCTTCTTCCTTGCTGAGGTTGTAGAGAGAGTGTTTCAGGAGAGGCTGGTTAGGTCAGCTAAGTAGCATTTCATATTGGACCTGGGATCACTCTTCCCTCTGCATTCCTTTTGCTGCTTCCGGTACCTATTCTGCCAGACTTCTTCACTCAGGTAATCTTTTTGATGTTCCACCCTTTTTAATTTCTTGCCCAATAAGCTTTCATTGGGGCCCTCCATCCATTAGCGAATTCTTTACCTACCTACACCTCATTTATGGGTGTGTTTGTTTTTTTACCCATAGGATGGGCAGGTGCCAGGCAAGTCAAGGATGTGGCTGAATATTTATTTCAGAAGTGCAAATGTGTTTAAAAAGGGAAGGTGAGCTATGCTACATGTATTGATAGACTGAGTAAAATGAAGCCTGAGAATTAATAAGGCTTTGGAAAGTAGAGGTCATTTCTAATTTTGGCTTTTGATATTTTCAGGGAGTTTGGGGGATAAAATCCTCATGGAGAGTGTTGAAGTGAGAACACTATGATGGGAATGGAGGCTGTTGAATGTGGAAAATACTAAGGAACTGTGCCGTGTGAGGATCACTAGAGACAGAGAGAAACATCATTGCGTTGCAAAGGCAATGGCTTTTAGTAGTAAAAAGGAATATGAAAAGATTGATCACACAATTGAAAGTATGCATCGGCCTTAGAGAGGAGCATGAATCATTTATCCATTGTAAAAGGAGATAAGGCAGAGGAAATAGGAAAATAGGAACAGATGTTGGCAGTTTTGTAGTAAGCACTAGAAGAATTCTCTAGTGATTCCTTCCATTTTTAGAGTGAAATGAAAAGCAAATCACTAGCGTATACTTATGCTTAGGTTGAAGGTACATATATGGCTTATGAGATCATTTGGATTAAAGTCTTCACAATTTTTTCCTTTCAGGATCAGAATGCTTAATATTTAAGAACCATGTATAATGTGAAGGAGATGTTCTTAAATCAGGTCGGCCCAAATCGGAGAAATTGCAAATTGGTGACTTTCTGCATGGAATAGTCCTATAGATGGATTTTTTTTTTAAAGCTCTAATATAGTTTTAACATTTTAAAATTTAGCATCATTATTTAAACATTGGATATTTTATATTGAACTAAATTTCACATTTCTTAGAAAAATGGGTTTCTTAGTTGCACTGGGACTGCCTTCCTGCATGCACTAGTAGGATGGAGTTGAGTAACACTGAGCCTTTATTCAGGGAATTCCAGTGTTTTCCAGTTCCTCACACTCACCATCATTGCCTTATAATCAGCTTGATTTATTTCAGTAGTCTGCTCCTGGAAATGATCTGAAATTGAGGCATAGCTATGCATGGTACAACTCCTGGAAGCACCTCGTATAGCATTTGTGACTGTTACACCTGGAGTGGTGTCCATTGGAGATCCTTGGTCTGACATGTATTTGCAGTTCCTTTTTTGATGCCTACATTGAGTTAAACAACCAAAATGCACGCCAAACAGATTGGTTTTCATACTTAAACTTATTCCTATTTGTTATGCCACATTTTTCTTAAGAAAAACCTCTTCAGTGTAATTTTCTTTCAGGGCCTGTATGCTCCTTCATTCAGGGGTTAAATTATATCCTCCAGAAAGACATATTCAAGTCCTAACTGTCAGTGAATGGGATCTCATTTGGAAATCTCATTTGGTCTTTGCAGATATAATTACTGTACAAGTGAAAATAAAACCACATGGGATTAGGGTGGGCCTACATCCAGTCACTGATGTTGTTACAAGAGGAGAGACAGAGAAAAATTGGCACAAATACGCTCAGACTACAAATACAAAAGACCATGTCTGAGGCAGAGATTCCAGGTGGTGGGATGGTAAAGAATCCACCTGCCAATGCAGTAGACACAAAAAACGCAGGTTCGATCCCTGACTCGGGAAGATCCTACGGAGGAGGAAATGGCAACCCACTGCAGTAATCTTGCCTGGGAAATTCCATGGGCAGAGAAGCCTGGTGAGCTACAGTCCAGGGGGTTTCAAAGGGTCAGATGCAGCTGAGCAGGCATGCATGAGGTAGAAATTAGAGAGGTGCAGTCAAAGACTGTTGGCCACCACCACAAACTAGGGAAAGATGAGAAGAGGGAGATGGCCTTATGATACCTGGCCTTCTATTCTCTGAACTGTGAGAAAGTAAACTTGTTCAATGGCACCCCACTCCAGTACTCTTGGCTGGAAAATACCATGGATGGAGGAGCCTGGTGGGCTGCAGTCCATGGGGTCATGAAGAGTCGAACATGACTGAGGGACTGCACTTTCCCTTTTCACTTTCATGCATTGGAGAATAAAATGGCAACCCACTCCCGTGTTCTCGCCTGGAGAATCCAGGGACAGGGGAGCCTGGTGGGCTGCCTTCTGTGGGGTTGCACAGAGTCGGACATTACTGAAGTGACTTAGCAGTAACTTAGCAATTTGTGGTAATTTGTGACAGCAGCTCTAGGAAACTAATAAGGGCCCATACTTCTAAAATTTTCTTCACTGCTTTTTTCCTAAGACACTTCTTTGAAAATTCTTAACGTTCATATTCATACTTTACCTTTATTTTATTTGAAAGAGCTCTGATTTTTCAGGATTAAATAAGGATCCTGCATTTGAAATATGCTTATTGCCTTTTATCAGTGCTGAAGTAATTTAAACTCTCTAGGCAATCTATATTCACCTATTTTCTCCAATAAAATCTATACATGTCTTTAGGTTCTACATAATATATTGAAAGATTCCTAAAAAAATGAGGTACTCTGATGAGATTTTTAACTTTTGGATCACTAAGTGTATAATGATGATTATGACATCCAGTGATTAAAGCAGAGCTTCATTCTGTTTGTACATTTAGAAAAAACTAAGGAAGAATCTTAAGTATTATTTTAGTGGATAAATATGCAGATCATCAAAATTAGTTATCCGGTAAAAGTCCTCACTTACAGAGTTGCCTAGAGGTAATTTATTAAATGCAGAATTTACTTTAGAAAAAAGATACTATTCTACTTAGAAGAAAGAAATGAAAAGAAATATTTAATATTGCTTATCAAAAACTTTTATGTGCTATTTAAATTTCGGTTCCAGACTGGAAATATCAGCAACACTTTAAACTAGTTTGTAGTATCGTATAGAAAGACAGCAATAAATAAAAAGTAAACTTAAATATTGGGACAGATGACTTACTCAAAGTCAGGAAAATATGTGATCACCCTAGTGTGATCCTCACTCTCCA
>SJYC01128593.1:0-10803 GCA_006408675.1 Madoqua kirkii | reverse complement strand
TCTTTTTGCTACTGATTTTTCATGGAGGAAGCAGCGACTATATGACATCAAAATATTTTTCTGCATAGTCTTATCATTATCATAACAACCCTAACAATCTACCCTATCTAGATACAAATTTACTAATAATTGTAATGCATAATAACTAACTTGGTTGCCATGATATGACTGTATGAATAAGAACCAGTCTAATTCCATTTAACCAATCCATTTGAGTAACTGTGATATGTTCAAACTTTACTATGCCATGAACACAATGGCAATATTTAATGAGAAATTATTTATTCTTCATTTATCAAAAATTAAGTGAATTCTTACTATGTTTCCAATACCAGGGGTGTAACTATGAGCATGATGTAGAGCTTTATGAAGCTTATCGTCTATGGGAAGATAAATGAATGTTTCTACATAAGGTATTTTCTTTTCACAAGTTTTATTGTATATAATAAATGGGTGCAGGCTTTCCTAGTAGCTGAGACAGTAAATCATCCACCTGCAATGCAGGAGACCTGGGTTTGATTCCTTCTCCAGGAGAACCCCTGGAGAAAGAAATGACAACCTCTTCCAGTATTCTTGTCTAGAGAATTCTGTGGATAGAGGAAGCTGGAGGACTATGCTCCATGGGGTCACAAAGAGTCAGACATGACTGACCGCTAACACACACATAGATAAAATGTTTGTGTACCTGTCAAATTCATGTGTTGAAACTTAATTCCCAATGTGATAGTATTTGGAGGTCAGTTGTTTTAAAATTTTTAATTAATTTTATTTATTTATTTTTGGCTGTGCGAGGCCTTTGTTGCTGCCTGGGCAGCGAGAGGGGGCCACTGTCTACTTGTGGTGCAGGGGTCCTCACTACGGTGACTTCTCTTGTTTTAGCGCACATGCACTCATTAGTTATGGCTCCTGGGCTTTAGGGCACAGGTTCAACAGCTGTGGTGCATGGGCTCAATTGCTCTTCAACCAAGAGCATGTGGGATCTTCCAGGACTGGGGATCTAACCCATATCTCCTGCATTGGTAGGTGGATTCTTTACCACTGAGCCACCAGGGAAGTCCGGAGGCAGGGCCTTTAATTGGTGACCAGAACATAAGGGTGAAGCCCTCTTGAGTGGGATTAGTGCCCTTGAAAAAGAGACCCTAGAGAGCGCCTTCATCACTTACCATGGGAGGACGTTGCAAGAAGACAGCCATCTGTGAACCAGGAGGTGGCTTCTCACCAGACACTGAATTTAAAAGGGTCTTGATATTGGACACTGCAGCCTTCAGAGTTATGAAAAACAAATTTGATTTTTTATAAGCCGTCCAGTCTATGGTATCTATTATAGCAACCTGAATGGACACTAGGTGGGACAGATGTAAATGTTTGGCTGAGTCAAGACATTCTGTATTTCTTGCTTCTATCAGAGGGAACAGGCTAATCATTTTGCTCTTGTGTCAACTATTTTCTTTACAAAGTCACAGCAATCCTTTGTTCCTGCCCTCCTCTCCCATCCCAGGTACTGACAATGATAGTAGACAGTTTCTGCTTTACCCACTTTCTCCTGATGTTAACATTTCATATAAACATAGTTCATTTGCTAAAACTAAGGTTGACACTGGTATATTACTATTTACTAAATTTCTGACTTTATTAGGATTTCACCAATTTTTCCACTCACATCCTTTCCCTATTCCAGAATTCAATTCAGGATACTACAATGCATTTAGTGGTGCCTCAATTTTGTGATTTACTTAATTTTAAGCCAAATGTTTTGACTATAGAGATTACACAGTTTTCTTGCCTTTCCCTCTTCCTATTTATTTTTTTTTAAGTACTGTAATTTTAAAAAAGATTTTCTATGTCTATTGAACCACTCAATAAGTTTACAGCTCTGCTGAGTTTCAGGGTGTAGTTTTGAACAGAGTCAATAAAGAATACATTAGGAGGAGAGAATATGATGAACTCTTCTTAAGTTCATAAGATATCTGAATATCATAAGACCCAGTTTACTTTCCCTCCCAAATTTCAGAAAACATTTTGTACTTCTAAGTTAGAAGAAAAATTGATTGTATTGCTGCTTGACCTACAAATACGTACTGTTCGCGGAGACTGAACTCCTGTTTGTAGGAAATCAAATTGAAATAACTTAAAGAATTACACAGTCAGAGTTGCAGAGAGGTGCTGGTGAAACAAGTAAGCCAGAGCACTGCAGACTTACACAGGATTCCTTGCACCGCTTTAGACTCCTGACATCTGTGAACACCGTTAAGAGTGAACAAGACACTGAGCGAGTGACACTGTTGCCCTTAATTTCCCAAAGTTCCTTGTACATCACATAGTTTTAGTACCTCACGAGTTTCTCTTTCATTTTACTTTGACTACGAAGACTTATTTCTGGTCTAAAAAAGAATGCCTAGAAAAGTTCAATCATTTTCACTTTCCTCAAGATGAATGCTTCATTTTTGTTTTATATTTAAGTAAATTTTATCCATTCATTTTATTATTGCTATTTCTAAAAATAGAAAAATTGTGCATATGGTTAAAAAATTTTGCCATTGACTTTATAAGAAAAACAACAGGTACCCTTCCCTTATTCCAGGCTCATATGTCGGAGGTAAATTCTTTTAACCATTTCTGTTTTGGTTTTTCTGGTGGCTACATTTGAAAATCTAGACAGTGCGTTTTGCTACCTTACTAGCAACTTCTCTCTAGAAAATAAGAAAGTTTAATCTCTACTCAGTCATTTGCCTCTTCTACTTCAAACTTGTTTTTGCTATCTTCCCAGGCTTTGATAGTCATTATTTTCCCTTTCCCACAAGGCATCTTTATGATTTAATATTAGATTAAGCATTAATTCTTATTCTACTGACTTCAGACAAAGCTTTTATTTTTCTCTTCCCATTATGTACAATAGTGTTATTATAGCCCTATTTCTTCCCCACTTATTTTTCTAATATCTATTATGGAGGCTTTCATCTTTTTGTTGTTGAGATTAATAACATTTATATTTTATTTTATAATTGTCTTGTATAATTTATCTATAAATTTTAAAATATGAAAACCAGTAAATAGCATTCACATTATGGTCATAAAGCAAATATTATTCCCTATCGATCCCTTAGGGGATGCTAGAAAATTACATTTCCATCTTTACAGGCCCAAAGTAATGATCCCTCTTTCACTCAAAGGTGAGTGTTCTTAGAATTGAAATATTACAGCTCATACCCTATTAATTCAGGGTATGGCTGAATGACTCAGTAAGCAAAGAAAAAAGTGAAAGTAAAAGTATTTCACTTTCAGTCATATGCAATTCTTTGCAGACCCATGGAGTATAGCCTGCCAGGCTCCTCTGTCCATGGGATTCTCGAGGCAAGAATACTGCAATAGGTAGCCATCCCTTCTCCAAGGGATCTTCCCAACCCAGACTGAGCCCATGTCTCCTGCATTGCAGGCAGATTCTTTACAATCTGAGCCACCAGAAAAACCCCAGTGGGTAAAAAATCTACCTGCAATGCAGGAGACTTGGCAGACTACTCAGTAAATTGTAGTGAATGACACAAACAGAAATCTCTGTCTAGAAGTAGAGATAGAGTATAAGAGGGTGGTGCTGATTGTGGTTATAATTTAATATAAGGTAATTAGAAAAGACCTCCTTGAGTATGCAGTATTGGAACAAGTTAAAACCAAAGAAAGGGAAGGAATGGTGAGTTTGTGGACAGGACAAATTTTAATTGTACTGTATGCAGGGAGCCGAGGCTGAAGTAACATTAAACTTAGCCTTTTTTTTGTAGACAAAACACCTCCAGACTCTGTGGCTAACGAACACCACTACGAAATACTTCTCATCCCCTTCTGCTTGTTTCATTTGGGTTCACTCAGTCTCCTACCAGGGATTTCCCTTGTGGTTCAGAGGGTAAAGCATCTGCCTGCAATGTGAGAGTCCAGGGTTCGATCCCTGGGTTGGGAAGATCCCCTGGAGAAAGAAATAGCTACCACTCCAGTATTCTTGCCTGGAGAATGATGTGGATGGAGGAGCCTGGTAGGCTATAGTTCATGGTCACAAAGAGTTGGAAACACCTGAGCGACCTCACCTTACTTTAAGTGGGTTCGTTCGGTTGGAAGTTTGGCTGAGATTGATGATCTCAGTTTTGAGGCTTGGAAGGCAGGGCCAGACAGGGAGGCAGGGTTCTTTTAAGTGGTCTTCCATGCTGGGATTTCAAGTGGACGAGGACATGAGTTTCCAGAACTCACGTAGGGTCATTTTTGCCACATTCTGTTGTTCAAAATAAGTCACAAGGAGCAGTCCAGATTCCAGGGATTGGAAAAGAGATTCTACTTCTCAATAGGAGGAGTTGCAAAAGACAGCCTTGTTTTCAATGTACAAAAGGTCAGTTGCTTCACAAATATCATGATGAGGGATATGCATTGGGTGTTAATGCTTATGTGAGTTCCCCTTATCTACCTTCCACAGGTATTTAGAGAAAATAAATAAATTTTAGTCAATTTAAATTCTTTTTGATTGTGCATAAGATTGTAGAGAGGGGAGCAATTGGCACAGTGGTTAATAAAAAGATCTTTAGGTAATCTTTATCCGTACATTCACCTTTTCTTTATCTTCTATATCTGTTCATCCTGAGGCTATGTCTGTTCATAATTACACTGCAGGAATGGGCTACCTCATTCACTGCAGCTTGATCATTTGCATATTCTACACTGCTGCCTTTTCCACTTAGTTTCTTTATCAGAACCCTTCCATCTGGTTTATGTCTTTATGACGTATGTTGCAATTTCTTGATGCTGAGTTGTCTCTGAATCTCTTTGTTGGCTGTGTCATTCATTTCCACTCTTTTCTATGCTTTCTACTCTATCACAGGGGACTGAAAATCTGGAAATTACATTTCAGAATATGTTGTTTTAACAGTTATGATGCAATTTATGTTCTAATAAGAGGCACTCACAGAAGATTTGGAAAGAAAAAGAGAAGCCAAAACCATTCTTCCTCTGACAGTTGCATTAAGCTTGAGCAGATGTGTGTTTCTGCACCATCCCGCTAGACTCCATGTTCCATCGTCAGTCATTGGGTTGGGGGTTGAGAGCAAATGGGACTTTTTGAACTTGTGTGGTGGTTTTCTGACCTTGATTGCAGTTTGCTGCTTTGTGATCTAAGGAACTGTTAACTGTTTATTCCTTATATTTTTCTTCAAGCTTTTCCAATTTTTCTGTAAACTCCCATTTTTTTCTTCTGTATTAATTCCGTTTGTGCTTGAAATACCTAGTGTTTTTTTCTAATTTCCTAACAGGTTCGTGAAATTACTACTTTTCATTCCTTAATTGGCAACTGTATAGTCCATTGGGTCGCAAAGAGACATGCCTGAGCGACGTTCACTTTCACTATACTTACCACTTCTTTTGCTTTTATCCTACATATTTCTCGAGAAAAAACTTAAAACATATTGAAAGGTAGGAAAAGAGCATTTGTTAATTTTTTAAAAATAACTTTAATATGATGTCTCTTGGACACTGAGATAGAACACAGCCCTCTCTTGTGAGCATTCCCACCCCCTCCCCCTCGCCCCCCCAATGGGATGGACAGGTTTTTGTGTCAGCTTGGAGAGGTTACATCCCCTAGTTTATTCAAATGCAAACAAGGTGTTGCTGTGAAGGCATTTTATAGATACAGTAAAGGAGAGTATCCTCAGCAATCTGGATAGGCCTGAAATAACCAGTGGAAAGAACTTAAGAGCAGAAATGATGTCTCTGAGAGGAAGAAGAAATTTCTCCTGTTGACTGCAGCGTCAGTGCCTCCATGCATATTTTCAGCCTGTCCTTCCTGATGGTCTGTACTTCAGATGTTGGTCTTGCCTAGCCAGCCCCACCCCCACCCCAACATTCCATAATAATCTAAACCAATTCCTTGAATTAAATCTATCTATCTATCTATCTATCTGTCTATCTATCTATCTATTTAGCTATCCAGCTTCTCTTTCCCTGGTACTACAGACTACTGCAACCTCCAAGCCACCAAACTGAAAAGAAACTACATCTTCATAGCCCAATCAAGAGGATTTTTTCAAGTTTTAGCCTTTCTTTGTCCCTCTGTTCTCTATATTAAAAGTGAAAGTGTTAGTCACTCAGTCATGTCCAACTCTTTTCTACCCCATGGACTGTAGCCTGCCAGGCTCCTGTGTCCATGGAATTCTCAAGGCAAGATGGAGTGGGCAGCCATTCCCTTCTCCAGGAGATCATCCTCCTGACCCAGGGACAAACCCATGTCTCCTGCATTGCAGGCAGACTCTTTACCATCTGAGATTCTCTAGATAGATCATGATTTTATTTTTATTCTTAAATCTTTGATTTAGAGTTTATTCTGGAGTATAATATGAAGCAAAGATCCAACTTTACCTTTTTTCAAGATGACTACACAAATGCCACCCCTTAGGTGGCAGCCCACCAGGCTCCCCCGTCCCTGGGATTCTCCAGGCAAGAACACTGGACTGGGTGGCCATTTCCTTCTCCACTGCATGAAAGTGAAAAGTGAAAGTGAAGCTGCTCAGTCGTGTCCTACTCTTAGTGACCCCATGGACTGCAGCCCACCAGGCTCCTCCATCCAAGGGATTTTCCAGGCAAGAGTACTGGAGTGGGTGCCATTGCCTCCTCTGTGATTGCCCAATAACATTCATTAACATCTTAAGTCCATTAATATATATGGGTATATTTCTAGACCTTCTGTTCTAGAAAGCTTTATATTTTAATAACCAATAGAGCTGTTCCCACCTTGTTGCTCTCCTTTTTTCAGATGTACTACTCTTGATTTTTAGCTTTTTTCTTTTAAAACTTTCAGTTGTACAGTTTCATTAAAATGTATTAGTAATTTTATAGGAATATTACATTTATATACATAAAGAGATTCGATGTCATTATAAAATTGTTTTCCTAATTATAAATATGGAAAATCTTAACAATTTGTTTAAACCTACTTTTATGGCCTTTCAGTTTTTTCGTATAGGTCTTGTATATTTCCTAAGTTTACTCCTAGGTATTTTGTCATTTTGCTGCTACAATAACTGCAATATTTACTTTACAACTTTGTTCCCTAATAGTTATTCTTTGTATTAAATGGAGGAAATTGTATTCTGAATATCAAGGTACTAAACTTTTTTGTTTTTGCAGAACTTTTATAGATTCTTTTTTGTTTCCACATACACAATTACAGCTGAAAGTAGTTATAGTTTAATCTTTTCTGTTTTTAATTTTTAATGTCTTTAATTTTCTTTTATCATCTCAATTTATTGCCTAGTACACTTAGTAGAATATTATTACAATACTGTCAAAGAACCTGCTTGCAGTATCATTTTGTTTAAATGCCTCTAGTGTGGTCCCATTAAATACAATGCTGGCATACTGTTACAAGAAAGTACCAATCAGTTCTTATTTTAATGAGAATTTTTTAGAACAAAAATGAGTGTTAAATTTTTGTTGAATGCTTTTTCAGTGTCTGTGGAATTGACCATACCTTTTCCTAGATGTATTAACAAGATAATTATTAAGTTTTTCTACTGTTAAATTATTATGTTTGAATACATGGAATGAATCCTAGTTTGTGAAGTTATAAACTCTCATTCATCTTACTGATCATTTGCATCGACATTCATAAGTGAGATACAACCATGTATTTCTTTCTTAATCAGGTTTGTTATTGGGTTACAATTAATTCAGGAAGTAGATTTTGTTGTTGTTGTTTTATACTAATTTTTTACCTCTAATCCTTGTGAAAGATTATAACTCCTCATTCAACTCTCATCGATTTAGCCACATTACCTGGTCTGAGCACATGAGCAATTGTGACAGATGTTACTTATTGACAGAAAGTTTAAGGACTATCAGCCTTTCCCTTTGCCACAAGGTCAACATGTCCCTGATAGATGGCGCTCTTTCAGCCTTCATCCCCAAATGAAGAAAACATGAAAATAGACAGGCAACTCTCCATAGATATGAGGAACAAACATTTCTACTAGTAAACCAAAGACATTTGGAACATTTATTACTGAAACATAACCTTTTTGTTAAAATTATTTCTAGGGATTTAATCATGTTTGCTGACATTTAATCTATTAATAATTCATAATGGTTGTTCTTTGTATGCAAAATCAAAATTGTTTTCTTATATGACTGAGAAAAAATACTAAAAAATTTTACTCCTTTTTCTCCTGGGCAGATTAAATTACATATAATTTTCCATATGAAGTCAACTGGGACTAACAATATTTTTGGAGAGCAAAGTATCTCTTTGATAGTTTTAAAGTTGCTTTTTTGAGGAGGTTCTTTTAGACTTTTTTTTATTGTCAGTTTTGATAAGCTTATTTTCCAGAAAATTATTTCAGATTTTCATATTTATTAACAAAATTAGTTCAAATTAGTTACTTGTAATCTCTATATTGTCTCAAATTTCAAAAAATGTCCTATAGAAAACAAATTTATGATTACCAGGCTGGCGGCAGGGAGGGATAAATTGGGAGATTGGGATTGACATGTATACATTGCTGCTGCTGCTGCTAACTCACTTCAGTCGTGTCTGACTCTGTGTGACCCCATAGATGGCAGCCCACCAGGCTCCCCCGTCCCCGGGATTCTCCAGGCAAGAACACTGGAGTGGGTTGCCATTTCCTTCTCCAATGCATGAAAGTGAAAAGTGCAAGTGAAGTCACTCAGTCGTGTCCGACTCTTCGCGATCTCATTGACTACAGCCTACCAGGCTCCTCCATCCATGGGATTTTCCAGGCAAGAGTACTGGAGTGGGGTGCTATTGCCTTCTCCCATATATATACTACTATATATAAAATAGATAATTAATAAGGACCTACTGTATAGCATAGGGAACTGTACTCAGTACTCTGTAACGGCTGTATGGGTAAAGAATCTAAAAAAGAGCAGATATATGTATATGTATAACTGAGTCATTTTGTTGCACACTTGAAATTAACACAACACTGTAAATCAGTTACACACCAAAAATATTTCTTAAAAAATCTTTATTTTTATTTGCACAGCAAAATATGTGAAAGATAAAATTAGCAACTGAATTTGAAACATTAACTTCTAAATATAAAAATCAGTATTTGGATCAAAATAAAGTTAAATGCTATTTTTTTCTAGTTATAAGAAGTGAATTTACTATTTATGTTAATATGTATGCTTCAATTTTCTTGCTTTCTATTTTTTCTATCAATTAAAAAACCTCTGTCTTGAAAAAAGTAGAGAAACCTTTATTAAAAAATTGAAGTTGGTGATACATGAGGAACATGACAAAATCTCTTTCATTATCACTGTAGAAAAGTAGATACAGCAGTCAAATCAAAGATCAATTTGGAACTGGTTTAGTAGTAGAAAAATATTGATTAATCATCCACATTTTAATCAATAACTTGGACAGTGACAGAGAAACCATGTTACTAAAGTTTGTTATTGACAATAAAGCTAAATGAGGTAACTAATATGATGGATGATAAAAAGAATGTTCAAAATAATCTCAGTTGAAATAGGTGAAGGTAGTTAAAAGGTACAAACTTTCTGTAAGTCCTAGGGATGTAATGCAAAGCTGGTAACTCTAGTTAGCAATACTGTATTATAAATTTGAAAAAGTTACTAATCTGCTTGCCAATGCAGGAGACACAAGAGATGCTGGTTTGATTGCTGAGTTGGGAAGATCCCTTGGAGTAGAATGGCAACACCCTCCAGTAGTTTTGCCTGGAAAATTCCTGGCAGGCTACAGTCCATGGGTTGTAAACACTCAGATATAACTGAGCACACATGCAACAACCAGGACAGTAGATATTAAAAGCTTTCATCACAAGAAAAAAATATTTTTAACCATGTGTGATGATGGATGTTAAGTAAATTTACTGTAGTAATCACTTTACCATATATACATATATAAAATCATAATGCTGTAGATCATAATATAGATCATTTATATCTCAACAGAAAAAGAAAAACTGATCTCAATAGTTTAGAATACAGGCTGAGATAAATAAGATGCAGTTTTATGGAATAAACTGCGTGAAATAAATAAACTATGAAAAAGTCAGTCAGTCAGTTCAGTCGCTCAGTCGTGTCCGACTCTTTGCGACCCCATGAATCGCAGCACGAAAGGCCTCCATTTTATCACCATCTCTCGGAGTTCACTCAGACTCAAGTCCATCGAGTCCGTGATGCCATCCAGCCATCTCATCCTCGGTCATTCTCTTCTCCTCCTGCCCCCAATCCCTCCCAGCATCAGTCTTTTCCAACGAATCAACTCTTCAAATAAGGTGGCCAAAGTACTGGAGCTTCAGCATCATTCCTTCCAAAGATATCTCAGGGTTGATCTCCTTCAGAATGGACTGGTTGGATCTCCTTGCAGTCCAAGGGACTCTCAAGAGTCTTCTCCAACACCACAGTTCAAAAGCATCACTTCTTCGGTGATCAGCCTTCTTCAAAGTCCAACTCTCACATCCATACATGACCACTGGAAAAACCAGAACCTTGACTAGATGGACCTTAGTCGGTAAAGTAATGTTTCTGCTTCTGAATATGCTATCTAGATTGGTCAAAACTTTTCTTCCAAGGAGTAAGTGTCTTTTAATTTCATGGCTGCAGTCATCATCTGCAGTGATTTTGGAGCCCCCCCAAATAAAGTCTGACACTGTTTCCACTGTTTCCCCATCTATTTCCCATGAAGTGATGGGACCAGATGCCATGATCTTTGTTTTCTGAATGTTGAGCTTTAAGCCAACTTTTTCACTCTCCTCTTTCACTTTCATCAAGAGGCTTTTTAGTTCCTCT
>SJYC01128592.1:0-54963 GCA_006408675.1 Madoqua kirkii | reverse complement strand
GACCAGATGCCATGATCTTTGTTTTCTGAATGTTGAGCTTTAAGCCAACTTTTTCACTCTCCTCTTTCACTTTCATCAAGAGGCTTTTTAGTTCCTCTTCACTTTCTTCCATAAGGGTGGTGTCATCTGCATATCTGAGGTGATTGATATTTCTCCCGCAATCTTGATTCCAGCTTGTGTTTCTTCCAGTCCAGCGTTTCTTGTGATGTACTCTGCATAGAAGTTAAATAAGCAGGGTGACAATATACAGCATTGATGTACTCCTTTTCCTATTTGGAACCAGTCTGTTGTTCCATGCCCAGTTCTAACTGTTGCTTCTTGACCAGCAAAAGTCAGTATTTGAGTATTTACGAATTGTCACTCTGTAGAAAGAGGTTTTGGAGAAGGCAATGGCACCCCACTCCAGTACTCTTGCCTGGAAAATCCCATGGATGGAGGGGCCTGGTGAGCTGCGGTCCATGTGGTCACTAAGAGTCAGACACTTCACTTTCACTTTTCTCTTTCATGCATTGGAGAAGGAAACGGCAACCCACTCAAGTATTCTTGTCTGTAGAATCTCAGGGACAGGGGAGCCTGGTGGCTGCCGTCTATGGGGTTGTACAGAGTGAGACATGACTGAAGTGACTTAGCAGCAGCAGCAGAAAGAGGTTTGCAGCAGTATGATTGCTATGTGACGTTAGTCAAACATGAGTGGGCTGCACCCCAACTTGGATGCAGTCATCTTTCCCTCCCCTGCTTGGACAATGGTGATCAAAACACACCTAGCAATCTTCCCTCTTGTGGTCAAGGACCACTACTTGGTTTCCAGCAACATCATCATGACAGAGCAAGATAAATCTGCCAGCACAGGTTGGCACAGGAGCAGCAAGATGTGAAATATGACTCAAAGGGTCCTGGGGTATATCATGCCATGATTGTAATAAATTAGCATAGTGGCTTTTGCTTTCCACCATGGATTTCGCTTGGGCACTCATGGGTAAGCACCTGCACACTGGGAGAAAAGCTATATAACCTAAAGCTGTCAATCGACTTGTCACTCAAATGATGCAGGACACAGGGAGGGACCTATTCTTAGTCTGAACTAATAGAAATGCGAGGAATACATCCTAAGAAGTACACATCTGACTATTCTATTCTCTGTGCCAGCAGACTCTTTTGGCATTATTGTATTCAGTTTTGAATCAATATTTTTTGAATCAAAAATCAAAAATTTTTAGAGATTTACAACTGGGATTTGTCAAATAACAGTTATTTGGATTGTGAAACTGGTAAGATCTAGAAACTATATTATTAGAAGAAGTTTTAGAAGCACCTGAAATTTTGAGTGTAGAGAATAAAAGACTAAAGGCAATTTCTAAGAAGTCTTACAAGAATCTCTGTGTTTGTCCAAGGGCTCTCCTTCTTTGCCTGTCTCACATACTGAATATTCATTCATTCTTAGTGGAATATATTATTCCACTCCATGAAGAATTGTGTGGGATACCTGCTGTATGCCTGCTAAATGCCAGGAGCTGTTTTACTCTGTGGGGGCACATAGTGATAAAGAAAACAGATAAGATTTCTGCTCATAGAATTGACTCTGTGGCATCACAGACATTAAAGTACACACATTAGTGACAGGGACCGTGAGAAAGTAAAATATCAATCATTATTATTATAATTCTCAAAATTATGGTTATTAAGTTGAAAGAGAAACATAAAGGTGTTGATTTTTTGAGGTGAGTTATGAAACATAAAGAAAATTCAACACTGTTAATTCTAACTTTTCTTATATATTTGAAGAATAGAATTAATACAAACAGCTGAGTGATAATCTGTCAATTTCACTTGTGTAAATTATTTCTTCCTCCTCTGCCCAGACTGATTGTGAGTTGGATGCATATCTAATATTTTCAAAAGAGGAACTGGCAGCAAGCTTGTTTTGTTGGCATTTTTGCTCATGCAGATGATCTAACCATTCCTAGAGATGGTATTGTTTTTACCTTCCTGTCATCATACTCATTTCTTTATAAAAGCAACCATTTCAGAATATGAACCTTTTAGATTTAGTTTATTCATTTTAAAGTACCCATCTTTTAAAATTTTGTTCATTTCCATTGATATATGAAGTCTGTAGATTCTATGCTACTAAAAGTCTTTGATATTTATCAATTATCTGGAGCTTTCAGACTGATTAATTATTGATAAGCCAAATGAATCAACCTCTCAAGCCATAATACATATTTAATATTTTCTTGGCATGAAGTGATGCATTTCATGAAGATTTTTTCATTATCCTTCTCTGTGTTTGAATTTCCAGTGTGCTGAACTGTAATTAGATATAATCCACTTTCAGTAAAGAGAATATTTTGGTCCTCATATCATACCATGTTTTAAACAAACCAAGCATGTAATACAGTTAATCTCCGTATACTTTTCATTCAAATGTAGATAACTTTAAATGTATCTTTCTTTGGGATTTTAGTCTATATTAACAACCAAAAATATATGTATTTTTCATCAAACAGAGGATGTTTTTGCTGTTCTGACTAGGTATGTCTATAAGTACAAAGTCACTTTTAAAAAATTGATGGTTCAGATTAGTATTTGTAAAGAACTGTTAGACTACAAGGTGCTGTTACCTGTCTCCATGGAATCAATGCTGCATAAACAAATCATCATTCAATCATGAAAAATACCAATTTACTCAACAACCTAAGCTTTTACTACAGCTGCTGCTGCTAACTCACTTCAGTCGTGTCCGACTCTGCGACCCCAGAGAGGGCAGCCCACCAGGCTCCCCCGTCCCTGGGATTCTCCAGGCAAGAACACTGGAGTGGGCTGCCATTTCCTTCTCCAGTGCATGAAAGTGAAAAGTGAAAGTGCAGTTGCTCAGTCATGTCCGACTCTTAGCGACCCCATGGACTGTAGCCCACCAGGCTCCTCCGTCCATGGGATTTTCCAGGCAAGAGTACTGGAATAGGGTGCCATTGCCTTCTCCGGTGAACACACCTAACTCTAAGGGGATGAATACAAATTTGCAAGTTGAAGTTGGAGGAAAATATTTGAAACAGAAGGAAGGGTCCATGCAAATACATGGGGTTTTGAAAAGGGTAATTAGTAACAAAGAGAGGAAGGAAGGGGAATGAGAAACTCTTAAATGAACCTAAAGTAGCAAATAGTGCAGGTGTTTTAGATAAACATTAGTGACTAAGTAAACAAATGAAATAGTTAAAAGTTTGTGAGCAAGTGGTGGAACAATAGTAGAAAAACTCAAGAATTGAAAAGGAAGAAAATTCTGAAAAATATTAAAATTTAGAACACTTATGAACTTATTGTCTAAAAGGTAAGTGTGATAATGACATACGCGGATTGCATAATGTGTTTATGGGTGCTATTTAATATTATTTTAAATACATCTTCATTGCAGTAGATATTTGGGAAATATTGGACAGATTTATTTATCATAGGATTTCTTAGAGCCTTTAATATTCTAATGTTCTTATAGAAAGAAATTTACTGTGTAGCTTTCTCCCATATTTCTTGACCATGATATTTTTTCCAGTACTATTTCCAGGGATTAAGCTTTTGAGAAACACAATGGGAAATGTATTAACAGAGATATATCCAAAAACTGGAAAGGAGAAGAGGATTAAAGCAACCTTATTTGTTTTTCCTGAAAGTAAAACCTCTTTCTGTCACATCTCTTCCTACCAGGCATTTGGTCTGGTATAACTTATTTTTCAAGCATAAATCCCATGATGTCCTGTATGTATCTGTGTGGTGGTTTACTTGCTAAGAGGTGTCTGGCTCTTTTGCGAACCTATGGACTTTAACCCATCAGACTCCTTTGTCTATGGTATGTATGTATGTTTGCATGCATATATATACACATGTGGATATCCATATCTATATACAAAGGTATACATGCATACAATATATATACATATATATTTTTGGTTTCCTTAGAAATCAGTTTTCTATCTTCAAGGAAAGTAGAACACATTAACCAAAGATATTCAACAAATTTGACAGTTGTTGAGTACTTTATACAAAAAAAAGTAGTAATAAAGACTCATGATTTAAAATAAATATGAAAAACTTATAAGAAAAAGTACAAAAATGTGGAAAATGCTATAAAAATATTTCCCCAGGATTCAAACATATTACAGCACAGAAACTCTTCAGGGACCACTAACCAGGGTGTTTATGCATGCCAGATGGAAATAGTTCCTCTGCCGTGTGCCTGCACTGCTATTTAAAACAAGATTACCCTGGGTAAGGGTACCTGCTTGTTTGGACTTAAAATTTTATTCACCTGACTCCTCACACTGGGCCCAGTCCTGCTTAAGTGGACCCAGTCGGACCCGGAACCAGTTCTGTGATCCCACTCCCAAGCGAGTTTCTAAGTCAGCCCCTCAGTTCGACACTGACCGCTTTCCAGACTGGGTCTGGAGGAAAAAACCTTCAAATGAAGCTCGAAAGCTCCAGGAGGGACCGATGGACTGACTCAGCAGCTCCTGAGGCGGGAGACGCCGTGAGCTCGGAGCTCAGCAGGTATCTCATCTGGTTGCTTGTTGTTCCTGGGGCCGCAGGGGTTTCCTTCGGTTTCTGCTTCTTCCTGTTACGAACAGAACTGTTTAAAAAGATAAAGGGAAGTATGCTAAACATTTTAAGAGTTTATTTGAGCAAAAATTAATTTGAATTGGGCAGCATCTGGCCTAGAAGATGGAAAGGAGGAGATGTGTATAAGAGACAGCATCTGGATGGTAAATAAAAGATAAAATTCAACTAGAAAGTAGTTATTTGTATAATTTAATACAATAATATGATTTAAAAAGAAACTTTTATAATTTCATCCTTGAAAGAATAAGTGGCTTTTCCTTTTTTAAAAACTAAGTTCAGTTGGTTGGTAAATATGTGCTCCAACAAAATAATAAAAGATTTTATAGACTATTATTCTACACCTTTGAGATAAAACTAAACATAACAATGAACCTTATATTTAAAGTACTAATTCAAATAGAACAATTCAGTAACTTTGTAATTTCTAAAGCTCGATGTCTATCTAGAGAATTTTCATAATGCACCAATTTGTTTTCACAATTTTTACTGACCAAATAACAGTAAAGATGAAAATCATCTTAACACTGTTAACTGTTCTTATTATAAAGTACTGCATCTTATAAAGCATACTTTCCAATCACAGGAAACATGGAAAACATAAAATTATATAAAGAATATTTAAGTTGCAGATATCCAACCACCCAGTGTTAACTGCTCTTAACACTTACCATATTTGTCTACACAGGGATTCTATCTGTACTTCTCTATAATGTGTTATAGACACACACTGTTTACTTTCAACACAGCATCACACTGTATGCATTCCAAGCCATATATTGCCATTTCCCCTCTCAACTGTGCTCTAGGCAGATTGTCCTGTCTTCTCAGACATAAGTCCCGTAGTGTACAACGTGGTATCCACAGCTTGCTTCCTTTCTTTATTTCTAGCAGCCTTTTCATCTTGTCTATTATTATTACTTCTCCTAGATACTGTTATTGCATACTGCACTACATGCCTACAACAAACCTCCCTCCTTCCTCCATGGGGCCCCAGCAGAGCTGATTTCTGTGAAACTCCTGAAGCCTGAACATCCTTCTATACTCTAGGCAGGAGGGACGAGAACACCATTCCCCATGCCCATAAAATTACGTTTCCCTCAGTGTATTAAAGCTGTGAGGTTTGGCCTTCAATTTTTGCAGATTTTTTTAAAAGGTGTTTTATCATTTGCTTATTACAATTTCATTCCTCCATAAAATGAGAGGGTCGGGCAGGAGATGCATCTAAGTGACAACTGTCCTCTCCTCTCACACCACTAAAACTTTGTGATTTGTCCACATTTATGACTCTCTGGTGCAGTAGTATAATATCACTTGTTAGTTCTGTGCCTCCATGGTACAGAATATCATGTTTGGCACATGATAACCCTGAAAATTTGTGTGTCAGTGTGGGTGTGTGTGGATAGGGTTCAGTTCAGTCATTCAGTCGTGTCTGACTTTGCAACCCCAGGGACTATAGCACTCCAGACTTTCCTGTCCATCACCAACTCCCAGAGCTTGTTCAAACTCATGTTCATTGAGTTGGTGATGCCAACTTCTCACCAAGTCATCTTTTCCAAAGGGCAACTGATTTTTATTGTTGTTATAATCCTTCAGTTACCTGTAGGTGAATTTAAAATTCAGCTTTTTTGAGGCCAGTTCTGTCAGTGGTAATGTAATTTTGTAAACATTAATAGATATATAAGCACATTGTTGTCTAAGATTAATAAATAGGACATGTGTGGAGACCTCTTAATTCCAAGAGACAACTAGACATAGGGAGATCAAAAAAAGAGAAAGATGTCGGTAGGGTGGGATGAGGTGAGGGGATGGAGAACTCTGGGTACCCGGGTCTTGGTTTGATTCTAGGCCCATGAACTGGCACTTGAGTACCCTCTACTTGTACGCATCATGCCGGGATCCTTGAGATGCTACAGTCAGTATCACCCTGTCTGACAATGGAGTGCAACCCACATTTCTGTCTGGCCATATTTTGAGGGGCTCCCAACCTGACAGTGGAGCTGCCTGCACACACAAGAATCCAAGAACCCACATACCCCAGTTAGACAGAAAGCCAGTTTCTCAGGACACAAAAGGAGACAAGAAGGCCATGGTTGTCTGAGAGAGAACCGGTCAACAACCAGGGGGCACCCGTCACAGGTCACCACTGGATTCGGACCAAATCTTACAAATGTATTTGCCTGCCAACTGAATCTGGAAAGAAAGGAACGACGTGAAGTTTTCCCTTCCCCCCTCGCCCAGGCACCACAATCTAGGAGAGCTGACTTGGGTGAGAATTCTTACCCTCTGTGGCTTCTGCCAGTTTCCCCAGGATCCTGCAGGTTCTGGAGCCAGTGCGGTGTCCCAGGGGTCTCATCTTGGCCAGGAGAAACTGAGGAGGAGGGGAAACAGTTTTCCTGCTAAGCTTTACAGTGAGTGCTGGCTTGAGACCCCCTTTTCACTAAGGTACCTCCTCAACAGCTAACTTATCCAAGTTAAATGTTCTCAGCTGCAGCCACTGTAAAACAAGATTACCCTGGGTAAGGGTACCTGCTTGTTTGGACTTAAAATTTTATTCACCTGACTCCTCACACTGGGCCCAGTCCTGCTTAAGTGGACCCAGTCGGACCCGGAACCAGTTCTGTGATCCCACTCCCAAGCGAGTTTCTAAGTCAGCCCCTCAGTTCGACACTGACCGCTTTCCAGACTGGGTCTGGAGGAAAAAACCTTCAAATGAAGCTCGAAAGCTCCAGGAGGGACCGATGGACTGACTCAGCAGCTCCTGAGGCGGGAGACGCCGTGAGCTCGGAGCTCAGCAGGTATCTCATCTGGTTGCTTGTTGTTCCTGGGGCCGCCGGGGTTTCCTTCGGTTTCTGCTTCTTCCTGTTACGAACAGAACTGTTTAAAAAGATAAAGGGAAGTATGCTAAACATTTTAAGAGTTTATTTGAGCAAAAATTAATTTGAATTGGGCAGCATCTGGCCTAGAAGATGGAAAGGAGGAGCTCCAGGAAACTGTTCAAAATGAAAGACTTTTTAAAGGAGAAGGGAGCAGGAAAGAGGGAAAAAACAACCAACCAACCTAGGCCAAGAAGAGGCTGGTGAATGCAAAGCTGCTTTCCTCCAGAAATGGCACTGGTCTATCAGGCAGATGCTGTTCAGGTGGTTCCTGACTGACTAGTTTAAAATTGTCTTCTTGGGAGAGCCAAAATGGTAACTGTCTGTTGGTGATGTGGGGATTAGCGTTAGCAACTCCATCTTGGACCTGTTGTCTTGCTTTTAATACTTTATGATTAAATATAATGACGTGCTTCAAAAGTCGTCTTCATTATAATTGTGAATTAAATATTTAGTTCTTTCTTGAATATTTTACCTTCATATGTTATGTATTTGTTTTTATTTTCAAACTTTTTGGTAAGAATACAAAAAGGATTGTTGCTTAGTCCCTAAGTTGTGTCCGACTCTTTGTGACCCAATGGACTATAGCCCACCAGGCTCCTCTGTCCATGAGATTTGCCAGGTAAGAATACTGGAATGGGTTGCCATTCCCCTCTTCAGTAGATCTTCCTGACCCAGGGAGCAAACTTGTGTCTCCTACATTGGCAAGAGGATTCTTTACCACTGAGCCACCAGGGAAGCCCTCCACAAAGGATACAGCTGTGTAATATTTTTCTAAGTGAATAGCTGATATTCTCAGCATCCTTAATTGATTTATCTATCTTCTTCCCATCTATTTGGAATACATATTTTCCAAATGTCCTATTTAATCCATCTTTGAACACTATTTAATTGACCTATTTGTCTAGTATGTTTCTCAAATAGTTGTACATTAGAGATGTCCCTTTAGCCAATATGATTGGCATTAGTATTTTCTCATTTAACAATAATAATTAAAAAAAAAAAAAAACAACTGGTGGCTCCTTTGGTGATTCAGTAGTAAAGAATTCACCTATCATACCAGAGAGGAGGGTTTGATCCCTGGGTGGGGAAGTTTCCCTGGAGGAGGAAATGGCAACCTACTCTAGTGTTCTTGCATGGGAAATCCCATGAACAGAGGAGTCTGGCAGGCCATAGTCGATGGGATATCAAAAAGAGTTGGACATGACTCACTGAATAAACAACAACGATATCTAATAATAATAAAAACTGGTTAGAGCAGAAAATCATAAAAATATATCATAAATATTTTAATTTAAAATGTATGACTGCATGTTTACTGGTCTATTGAATTAGATCTCAGGCATTTATGGTTCTACTGTTAATTTTTATGTCACCAATTTTTAATTTAATGATGCTCTTATACCTTTTTAAAAAGTGCGACAAGTCTTAGAGGAAGACTTTCATGAGTAATCCGAGTGAGAATCCTTCTAGCTTTTTTTGATTTGTACCTTAGTCTGTTGGCATTTTCTCATCCACTCTAGTTCAAAATATTTTTTCAGTAATTTACTGTTGTATTTTTCTAAAACATTTAACTTAGTTTTCATAGAAACAGTCTTCTTTCAGAACTTATATTTTGTGGGTTTACATAGTATTTAATTAAGTTAGTTAATTATTTGGTATATACAGGTATAGACAGTTCTGAGTTTTAGTTTTTGCTTCTAAGAAAAGAATCAATGGACTGACCTGTGAGAACAGAGTGTGAATGCAACAGAACGTGGTCCATTGGCTCTGTTTTCACTATGCAGAGGGCATCAGATGATATGTTTCATGGTGGAATTAGAGCCCATCACTTGAATTGGTAGATTAGTTAAGGGAAGGATAATTGTACTTCACTTGTGTTGTTATCATCTGGGAATCTTGTTATAAGAAATACATATTTTTATGGTCTAGCCTTGACCTAGAAAATCAGAATTTTTAGTGTTTGACTCATAGGGAAGTTTGAGAGTTAAAATGCATCCTGGATGATTCTTCTGTTTATTTTAGAGCCAGGGTTATATAAGTTCACTGGTATCAAGCAACTCTATGTAACTCTACTATACTTTAATATTCTGTAGTGCTTCTCCCTCGGTTTTCTTAATTTCCTTAGCTAGTTCTGTATGTTTTTTAACAGATCAAAGTTAAAATTTTACTTTCAAATTACCTCATTGCAGGTCATATTGATTCAATGGATTAACTTAGAGAGAATTAACATCTTAACAAAAATTTTGTATTCTTCATGAGTTATATAGTACTAATGGTATTTGTTTGCTTAATTTAGAGTATACCTCTTTATTCCATTTCTATTTTTAATTAATATTTGCTTTACTCTTTATTTCTTGGGCTTTATGCAGTGATGCTTTTTCTAACTTTCTGAGCTGAGCATTTTACGACATGCTTCCATTCTTTTCATTTGCTAATGGAAGTGTTCTATAACTTTGGCCGTAAAGCATATGCTGTTTTGTTTTTCAGTTTTTGCAGTGTTGTGTTGGTCTCTGCCGTACAGCAACGTGAATCAGCCATAATTACACATATATCCCTGTCTCTTATACACATCTAGATGTGTATAAGAGACAGCTCTATAAGTCCTATGCAATTGTTAAGTTTCTTCCTAAATGTTTTATCTTTTTTTTAATCCCTATTTAAAAGAAGGTTGATTTACCTTTAACTTTTCTAACTCACTTTTGTTTATGTATTGAAAAGCTTTTGCTTTTATATTTTGATTTTGTAATGTCTCCTGATGCACTTTTAAAAATTGTTTCTAGTAACTTTTCTCCCTAGTTTGTTCTTTTGTGTTTTCTAAATATATAGTCATATTTACTGCAAACAATAATCCATTTTTTCTTCTGACAATTTTTATTTCTGGTTTCTCTTTCCAAATGCACTGACTTTCAGAATGGCAGTTTGCTGTTCTGCAGTGTGGAACTGGGTCTACATGGAGATCTTGTTTATTCCTCTTATTACTGCTGCTGCTGCTAAGTCGCTTCAGTTGTGTCCAACTCTGTGCGACTCCATAGACGGTAGCCCGCCAGGCTCCCCCATCCTTGGGATTCTCCAGGCGAGAACATTAGAGTGGGTTGCCAGTTCCTTCTCCAGTGCATGAAAGTAAGAAGTGAAAGTGAAGTCATTCAGTCGTGTCCGACTCTTCACGACCCCATGGACTGCAGCCTACTAGCCCATGCCAATAACTCTTAGCAGTCTAAGGAAATGATGCTGAGGCCTTACAGAGTTGCGTCATTTCCTTCTTGAATAATCTCCAAAGTGTGGAAGGTTGCATCTCCCTATTTGCTTCAAAGTGCACAATATTTGGCAAATCTTTTTCTTAAGTTGTGTTTTAAATTTGCAGGTTTTTTCCTTCAGGAAGATGCTGTGTTTTTGTTATTATTGGGTTTCATGTAGAATAATTACTTTTAGTTATCTAATTATCACAGGAGGTCTTCATCAGCTTTTCTTTTTAAAAGACTTGCTGAAAAATAGATCATTTGGATTTTAATTTTGTCTTTTTTACATGAATTTACATAGTCAGACGTAGGCTTTTTTTATGTGTAACTTGGTTCATCATTGTCATAGAAGGTTGCAGAAGGTAATTGTTGAATCTGGGTAATGAAAACCCAGGAATTCATGCTATTATCATTCCTTTTTGTATGTTGATAGATTTTCAAAATTAAAAAACATTCGTTCCTTGATGGACTTTAGGATGTTTCCATATCTTGGCTAGTTTGAATAATTCTGCAGTAAACACAGGAGTACGTATATCTTTCCACTTTCACTTCCTATTTTCATTTCCTTTGGGTATATATCCAGAAATGGAATTGCTGGATCATATGATAGATCTATTTTTAATTTTTTGAGGAACATCCATATTGTTTTCCATAGAGGCAGTGCCAATTTACATTTCCACCAAGTGTACACAAGGGTTCCCTTTTCTCTACACCCTCACCAGCACTTTTACAAAATGATCCACCTTAAAGGCAAATGCTATGGTGTAGCATCATTGTAAATATTATAGGAATCACACCTAGAGTTAGAAGCTTTGCTTTCATTTATTAAATAACTGCAAAGTCATTTACTTTTATTTACCTTGTGGCCTTGGGCAAGTTTAATATGCTCTAAATCACTGCTATGTTTAATTTGACTTAAATGTAATTTTATTAATTTAATTAAAATTTTAATTTAAATGAGGACAATAATCTTTACCTTGTAAGAGTATTGTGAAATTAGAGAGAAGATACATTTGGTGTTTGTCACAAATGGCACTCAGTATATATTAACCCTTGGGCTTCCCTGGCTCAGAGGGTAAAGCATCCACTTGCAGTGCTGGTAGACACAGCAGACTGGGGTTGGATCCTTGGGTCGGGAAGATCCCCTGGAGAAGGACGTGGCTATACACTCCAATATTCTTGCCTGGGAAATCCCATGGACAGAGGAGCCTGTTGGACTACAGTCCATAGGATCACAAAGAGTCAGACACGACTAAGCAACTTTCACTTTTTTCATATAGTAACCCTTACTATTGCTGTTTAATTAGATTCTAATAAGTACAATAGGAAAACTGAATAGGTCTCACCATTTTGGTGCTGCTACTTTTGCTTGTGGAGTTAATCTTTAAAAATCTATTTGATTGTGCAAAAGTAATTGTGATTTTACATTGTTGAACTTTGCCATTTGATATTAGAATACTTTCTTCAACATGGTTATATTATACATCATTTTAATGTGTATATTTTATATTTTTTGCTAATGAATTCTCACTTGCTGCTTATTTTATATGTATTTTAGACTATGGTAATGATGTTAGACTGGAGAAGCAATGGCACCCCACTCCAGTACTCTTGCCTGGAAAATCCCATGGATGGAGGAGCCTGGTAGGCTGCAGTCCATGGGGTCGCTAAGAGTCAGACAAGACTGAGTGACTTCACTTTTACTTTCATGCATTGGAGATGGAAACGGCAACCCACTCCAGTGTTCTTGCCTGGAGAATCCCAGGGACGGGGGAGCCTGGTGGGAGGCTGTCTGTGGGGTTGCACAGAGTCGGACACGACTGAAGGGACTTAGCAGCAGCAGCAGCAATGATGTTAGACAGAAAATTTTCTTGTTTGAGTTCAAAATGAGTCAGAAAGCAGCAGAGACAACTTGTAACATCAACAATGCATTTGGCCTAGGAACTGCTAATGAACGTACAGTGCAGTGGTGGTTCAAGAAATTTTGCAAAGGCGACGAGAGCCTTGAAGATGAGGAGTGCAGTAGCCAGCCATCTGAAGTTGACAACAACCAACTGAGGAGATCTTTGAAGCCGATTCTCTTACAACTACAGGAGAATTTGCTGAAGAACTCAATGTTGACCATTCTATGTCCTTTGGTATTTTGAAGCAAATTGGAAAGGTGAAAAAGCTCGAAAAGGGGGGGGGGCCTCATGAGCTGACCACAAAAAAAAAACAAACCCCCAAATCTGTCATTTTGAAGTGTCGTCCTCTCTTGTTCTATGCAACAACAACAAACCATTTCTTGATCAGATTGTGACATGCGATGAAAAGTGGATTTTATACAAAAACCAGAAACAACCAGCTCAGTGTTTGAATGGAGAAGACGCTCCTAAGCACTTCCCAAAGCCAAACTTACCCCCAAAAAAGGTCATGTCACTGTCTGGTGGTCTTCTGTCTGTCTGATCCACTATAGCTTTCTGAATCCCAGAAAATCTATTACATCTGAGAAGTATTCTCAGAAAATTGATGCGATGCACTGAAAACTGATGTGTGCAGCTGACATTGGCCAACAACAACAAAAACACAACAACACCCGATTGCACGTTGCACAATCAGCGCTTCAAAAGTTGAACCAATTGGGCTATAAAGTTTGTCTCATCTGCCATACTGCCAAGTAGCCAACTAACTACTGCTTCTTCAAGCATCTTGACAACTTTTTGCAGGGAAAATGAAAATGCTTTCATAACCAACAGGAGGTAGAAAATACTTTCCAAGAGTTCATAGATCCCGAAGCATGGATTTTTATGGTACAAGAATAAACAAGCTTGTTTCTCTTTGGCAAAAATATTTTGAGTGTAATGGCTCCTATTTTGATTACTAATGATGTGTTTGGGCCTAGTTATAATGATTTAAAATCAGAGTCCAAAACTGTAATTACTGTTGCACCAACCTAATATGAGGCTGGAGTTTATGTTTATTAAGTAAATGGTTGTATGAACAGTGCAGTGAAAAACTGACAAGAGCTAGAACCTTTGTATTGACCTCAGAGTGTCTCAGCATTTCCTCTTCATGTGGAGCTGCTGAATTGTATTTGAAAACCCTGAGAGATGAAATCCTGTTTTCACTACAGATGTAGTTTTCAACCATCCTTTCGGGCCTTGGGGAATAGTCGGTAACTCTCCTTATCCTTTTCAGATCTCAAAGGGCAGTTTTTGCAGAAATGTGACGTTTGGGGTAGGTCACCCTTCAAGTGGGATCAAGGGCAGAGTTGGGGAGCTTCTTCATCCCTTGCCAGCTTGCTGGCCTGTTGGTTTTTCCCACCCCCACTGACCTTTGCGGCAGGGAGTGAGCACAGTCGCACGATGAGTCATGTGTGCGTTTATGAGCAAACCGAGGCTGACTGTTTGTCAACAGAAAGCGGGACCTTTCTCTCTCATCCTCTGCAGATGCTGTGTAGGCTGGCTTAGTGGTCAACCTGTGCACTGTCTAACTGGACGTGCATGTTCATGGGGAGGGAGTGGCTTGGGTGGAGAAGACGCTTTTCCACATTACATGGGTAAGATACCACACCATGATTTCTAGGTCAACTCTCCGTCTTTCTTGTGTTATGGAAGCGAAAAATGATAAAGATCAGTTTCAGACTGAAGGTTTGACTTTTTTTTTCCTTAGAGACTATCCCATGTACAGAGTCTCTCAAAGTAAACTGAGTTTGTAGGTAATTAAACATGGCCAACATTTAGATCATTTGGAAGTGTATTTCAAAGCCTTGTGAAGACAGAGATGAATAATTACTCAATTTAAGAATAACTTAGTACTCTGCATATGGTATATCTACAATGAAAATAAAATCCAAGAAGTTTTTATTTTAATTACCTTTCTTCTTTCCATTTCCCCTTTGAGTTTAACAAAATGATGAGAGAGGAGTAATAGTTGTAAGGACTGTTAAAGACATCTTGGAAATTAAGCATGTGTCTGGACTTGAGAAGATATTGGTGGGCAGTTTGCAGCTGTTCTGCTAAGAAAGTTACTGTGTGCTTTCAGTCAGGTGTGCTAAGAGAAAGGTGTGTTAAAAGAAACCAGAGCTCTTAGCACCGTGGGTCATTAGCTGAGCTTTCTGGAGACTGTTCAGAGAAGTCTTAGGCTTGGAGACTGCGTGCCTCTTTGACCTGATGCAAGTGAGCAATTGTAACCTGTCCTCCTCTCCCCTTTCTCTTTCAGAGTTGAACGACAGTGTAAATGAAAATAGTGACACTGTTGGGCAGATTGTCCAATACATCATGAAAAACGAAGGTATGGCTGTTTTAGTGTCCAGAACAATTCATTATTCACATGTTTTATTAAAAACCTGCTTCAGAGAGTTTGTATGGATTCTCCTGTCAGCGTTTCTGAAGTTATTGGTAGCACCTTCCACCTAAGTTCACAAATAGCCCAGCTTCCAGCATTATCCTATCAGGAGAGTTTCATGAGTTTTCTAGGAGTCAGTGGGTCTGAGTGTTGCCAAGTCAGCCCTGGAGGCTTACCTTTTAATCCTGGCATCGCCTTGATTTGTGGGGAAGTCATATTACCTCATGAGCCTCAGTTCCTTCCTCTAAAATAATATTTACCTCATGGTATTATTGTGACATACTGCACAGAAGCTGCTTGGTATAGTAAGCAGTCAAATATTACCTGTTCCTTTTTTTCTGTGTGGTAAAACACACTAAACATAGAATTTGCTGTTCTACCGATTTTAAAATAAATTTACAATTCATTGGCATTAAGTACATTCACAGTGGAGGAGGAAATGGCCACCTACTCCAGTATTCTTGCCTGGGAAATCCCATGGACAGAGGAGCCCGGCGGGCTACAGTCCATGGGGCTGCCAAGAGTTGGATGTGACTGAGCACACACATACTCACACACACATGTTCACAATAGTGTGCAAAGATTACCAGTATCTAGTTCCAGAATCTTTTCATTGTCCAAACTCCGAACTCCCCATTTTCCACCCTCTTCCCCTCCAGCCTCTGGCAACTCTCCTTCTGCTTTCTGTCTCTATGAGTTCACCTATTCTATGATCTATTCTTAAGTGTTAAAGCTTTTAAAAGGTCTAGGCTTCTCTAGTGGCTCAGTTAGTAAAGAATCCGCCTGTAATCCAGGAGACCCAGGTTCAGTCCCTGAGTGGGGAAGATCCCCTGGAGAAGGAAATGGCAAGCCACTCCAGCATTCTTGCCTGGGAAATCCCGTGGACAGAGGAGCCTGGCGGGCTCAGTCCAAAGGGTCACAAAGTTGGACACGACTTAGCGACTAAACCACTACCACCAAGCTTTAATGACTTTAAGCATTTTTTTTCCATTCTGAAATGTATCCTAAACCCCTGTCTTCTTAAATGGAGAATTAGTTTAATCCTGAGTAGATAAATCAGGGTCATTTTTCTGAAGCTCTGGTGATTGTCTCCACAAGATACCACACCCAAGTGACTTTTGAGGCGTGTGGCACTCCTGCCCACATACCTGTGAACTAAAAATGCCACCTCTCATATCAGTAAACAGAGGAAGTCATGACCATCAAGCCATCCATTACAGCGCCGCAGTGCTAAAGCCTCCTCTCCCTGACTAGGAGTCCTGAGGAAACTCAGGATGTGAAAACACTGGATGCTGGTCCCAGATAGCTGAGGTGCAAACACTGGATGCTGGCCCCAGATAGCTGAGGTGCACATCAAAGGAATGATTTCAGTGAGCCCAGACTCTTACATCTTCCCATATATGGAAAAGCGCTGAATTCCTTGACTTGGGGTGTCTGGTTTTCTTTTATTAACAGTAACAGTTTGACATTATGACTACCTGATCTTTATTGCAAAAAATCTTGTATATCTTGGCTCCCTCCTTTGTCTCTCCATAGCAGTCTCTCAGAGTTATCTGAGAGTCTTGTCTCCTGAGCTTGAGTCCTCAGATTTGTCTACTGAATAAAACATAACTTTCAACTTTTAGGTTGTGCATAACTTTTAGGTCACAGTTTTTTTCAGCCAACATATCCAATAGCCTTATACTTTGAATTCTCATGAGAATGTAAAACAAAATGTTTTCCTTGGGCTCTCTCTGGGCCCTGGTCAACACTGTCTCAAGCCGCATGCACTGACGCAGCTGAGCCCTCTGTCTGAAAGTTGAAATACCTCCATACTGCTCAGTAAATACCTGCCTTCTGTTCCAAGCCCCTCCCTGGGATCCTTTGTCCCCACAGCCTCACTGTTAACCAGAGCACCTGCCTAGCCCAGGCTGCAGTCAGTGCTTCTGACCTAGAGAAGCAGCAACTTCATATAGTTCAGCATACTTTTCATTTTTCTTTAGAGTGGACTTTACGTATTTGGCATTGATCTAGATGCTTCATGTGCATAATATCATTTAATCCTCACAATGTTCCTCTGGAGTTGATATTATACCCATTTTACAGATGAAGAAAGGAAGACCCCAACTGGTTGATCACATGGTTAGGGAGTAGCACCGCCCTACATGGGCTTCTTTCATCTATACAGCATTGCCTTGCCTCTCTTCTAGTTTGTCACTTTCAGTTTCTCCAGGATTGAAAACCAGATAATCTAACTTAGTAAGATGACGTTTGAAATAACAGAAATGACAGTGATCAATTGGATTCGATATCTGTTTTATAAAATAGATCTTGTGGCACTGCTGGTAAAGAATCTGCCTGCAATGCAGGAGACCTGGGTTTGATCCCTGGGTTGGGAAGATCCTCTGGAGAAGGGAAAGGCTACCTACTCCAGTATTCTGGCCTAGAGAATTCCATGGACTGTATACTCCATGGGGTTGCAGAGTCGGACTCGACTGACCGACTTTCACTTTCACTTTTTTTCACTTTTCCTTCAGGGAGCAGTATTTGGTGATGCTATTCTTGAGGACTCAGTGGTGCATATTTCTTTTGCATAAAGAAGTGGATTTTAATTTGCATAAGAAGTGCACAAATTTGTTCCTGGCATAAAAGCTCCAGCCATTACAGAGTGCACTGAGTAAGGTGTGGATGGCCCTTCATTTCTCCTAGGTCTTGCACAGTCGAAACTGCCTTCATGTACGTCTATATGTATGGTTGAGTCCCTTTGCTTTCCGCATGAAACCATCATGACTTGGTTAAAGAGCTATTCTCCAATACAGCTTCCCTGGTGGCTCAGATGGTAAAGAATCCGCCTGCGATGCAGGACACCTAGGTTGGATCCCTGGGTCAGAAAGATCCCCTGGAGAAAGAAATGACAACCCATTCCAGTATTCTTGCCTGGAGCATTCCATGTACAGAGGAGCCTGGTGCGCTACAGTCCATGACGCCACAGAGTCAGACAAGACTGAGTTCAAAATAAAAAAAGGTGGGGGAATGAAAAAGAGAAAGAAAGAAACTGCCTTCATGGCTTTGGGAAGCTTGGAGACCTGTGGGACCTGGGCTTCTGAGAGCTGAAGCAGCTGCTGAGTGAGTGAGTTACTGAGAGGTGAGTGGTGTGAAATGTTAGCTGTGAACACTTTGCTGGGGGCTGAAGTTCTCCTGTATAACTTCATGTTTGGCACTGAATGCTTGCTAACTGCCAGGCCTGTTATAAGGGTTTTCTGGGACCCCTATGATTCAGATATATCATTTCCAATTTATTGTTGAGAAACCGAGGTCCACAACACATAACTAACTTGCCGGTGTCACACTGCTGCAATTAGCAGAGCTGAGATTTGAACTCCAGCCTCTGATATCAGAGTCCATACTTTTGTGTACTGTCACTGCTTCTTCTGGTGTCAGGAAGGATGAACGATAAACTTCCTCCTTTCAAAGAGATAACATATACAGCTGGGGCATTTTATAGAACTCTAAATATTAATGCATTAAATTATCCAAACCACCTTATGAAGTCAGCCCTGGTACCACCCCATTTTGCAGATGAAGAAACAGAGGCCCAGAGGGTAAGAAAGTCGCCTAAGGTCATCAAGCTGGCTTGTGGCAGAATGGTGTCAGCAGTGGGCTCTTTTCTCCTATTACAGCCGAGGTGAAACCTGTGGGTCCCTGAAGAAAGCAGACTATATAATTTCTTCACTCCCACACTCACAGACTCTAGGACTCCTCTTTTCTTTTTTAATTATGTCCTTTTCCTTTTGGAAAGTACCTTTTTAGTTTCTGCTGCCTTGATTACCAGTGGAGTGATCAAAGCACTGATTTCATTCTTTCTCCTCTGCTCCCCAGTTCTTCACCTTCTGTCTTTCTTATCCTTCACTCTTCTCCCTGTAAGGGCCTTCTGTCCGTCTGTGATTTTCCTGTGACCTCATCCTTGTGTGGCCTTGGTTCTCCTTGGCCACCAGGAGACCTCCGATTTCATTGGGTACTCACACACAGTGACCTCTCTAGCTTTCAGCCTGTGCCAAAACCACAGCTGGAGGATTAAATAGGTACTGGGTCTCTTACCAGTTTATAACCTAGTTTTATTAGTTTGCCTTGGAGACTTAAATTCTCTGTAGAACCAAATGTATTTTTCTTTTCTTTGACTGCCAAGAGTTGGATGTGACTGAGCACACACATACTCACACACACATGTTCACAATAGTGTGCAAAGATTACCAGTATCTAGTTCCAGAATCTTTTCATTGTCCAAACTCCGAACTCCCCATTTTCCACCCTCTTCCCCTCCAGCCTCTGGCAACTCTCCTTCTGCTTTCTGTCTCTATGAGTTCACCTATTCTATGATCTATTCTTAAGTGTTAAAGCTTTTAAAAGGTCTAGGCTTCTCTAGTGGCTCAGTTAGTAAAGAATCCGCCTGTAATCCAGGAGACCCAGGTTCAGTCCCTGAGTGGGGAAGATCCCCTGGAGAAGGAAATGGCAAGCCACTCCAGCATTCTTGCCTGGGAAATCCCGTGGACAGAGGAGCCTGGCGGGCTCAGTCCAAAGGGTCACAAAGTTGGACACGACTTAGCGACTAAACCACTACCACCAAGCTTTAATGACTTTAAGCATTTTTTTTCCATTCTGAAATGTATCCTAAACCCCTGTCTTCTTAAATGGAGAATTAGTTTAATCCTGAGTAGATAAATCAGGGTCATTTTTCTGAAGCTCTGGTGATTGTCTCCACAAGATACCACACCCAAGTGACTTTTGAGGCGTGTGGCACTCCTGCCCACATACCTGTGAACTAAAAATGCCACCTCTCATATCAGTAAACAGAGGAAGTCATGACCATCAAGCCATCCATTACAGCGCCGCAGTGCTAAAGCCTCCTCTCCCTGACTAGGAGTCCTGAGGAAACTCAGGATGTGAAAACACTGGATGCTGGTCCCAGATAGCTGAGGTGCAAACACTGGATGCTGGCCCCAGATAGCTGAGGTGCACATCAAGGAATGATTTCAGTGAGCCCAGACTCTTACATCTTCCCATATATGGAAAAGCGCTGAATTCCTTGACTTGGGGTGTCTGGTTTTCTTTTATTAACAGTAACAGTTTGACATTATGACTACCTGATCTTTATTGCAAAAAATCTTGTATATCTTGGCTCCCTCCTTTGTCTCTCCATAGCAGTCTCTCAGAGTTATCTGAGAGTCTTGTCTCCTGAGCTTGAGTCCTCAGATTTGTCTACTGAATAAAACATAACTTTCAACTTTTAGGTTGTGCATAACTTTTAGGTCACAGTTTTTTTCAGCCAACATATCCAATAGCCTTATACTTTGAATTCTCATGAGAATGTAAAACAAAATGTTTTCCTTGGGCTCTCTCTGGGCCCTGGTCAACACTGTCTCAAGCCGCATGCACTGACGCAGCTGAGCCCTCTGTCTGAAAGTTGAAATACCTCCATACTGCTCAGTAAATACCTGCCTTCTGTTCCAAGCCCCTCCCTGGGATCCTTTGTCCCCACAGCCTCACTGTTAACCAGAGCACCTGCCTAGCCCAGGCTGCAGTCAGTGCTTCTGACCTAGAGAAGCAGCAACTTCATATAGTTCAGCATACTTTTCATTTTTCTTTAGAGTGGACTTTACGTATTTGGCATTGATCTAGATGCTTCATGTGCATAATATCATTTAATCCTCACAATGTTCCTCTGGAGTTGATATTATACCCATTTTACAGATGAAGAAAGGAAGACCCCAACTGGTTGATCACATGGTTAGGGAGTAGCACCGCCCTACATGGGCTTCTTTCATCTATACAGCATTGCCTTGCCTCTCTTCTAGTTTGTCACTTTCAGTTTCTCCAGGATTGAAAACCAGATAATCTAACTTAGTAAGATGACGTTTGAAATAACAGAAATGACAGCGATCAATTGGATTCGATATCTGTTTTATAAAATAGATCTTGTGGCACTGCTGGTAAAGAATCTGCCTGCAATGCAGGAGACCTGGGTTTGATCCCTGGGTTGGGAAGAGCTCTCTCTGGGCCCTGGTCAACACTGTCTCAAGCCGCATGCACTGACGCAGCTGAGCCCTCTGTCTGAAAGTTGAAATACCTCCATACTGCTCAGTAAATACCTGCCTTCTGTTCCAAGCCCCTCCCTGGGATCCTTTGTCCCCACAGCCTCACTGTTAACCAGAGCACCTGCCTAGCCCAGGCTGCAGTCAGTGCTTCTGACCTAGAGAAGCAGCAACTTCATATAGTTCAGCATACTTTTCATTTTTCTTTAGAGTGGACTTTACGTATTTGGCATTGATCTAGATGCTTCATGTGCATAATATCATTTAATCCTCACAATGTTCCTCTGGAGTTGATATTATACCCATTTTACAGATGAAGAAAGGAAGACCCCAACTGGTTGATCACATGGTTAGGGAGTAGCACCGCCCTACATGGGCTTCTTTCATCTATACAGCATTGCCTTGCCTCTCTTCTAGTTTGTCACTTTCAGTTTCTCCAGGATTGAAAACCAGATAATCTAACTTAGTAAGATGACGTTTGAAATAACAGAAATGACAGTGATCAATTGGATTCGATATCTGTTTTATAAAATAGATCTTGTGGCACTGCTGGTAAAGAATCTGCCTGCAATGCAGGAGACCTGGGTTTGATCCCTGGGTTGGGAAGATCCTCTGGAGAAGGGAAAGGCTACCTACTCCAGTATTCTGGCCTAGAGAATTCCATGGACTGTATACTCCATGGGGTTGCAGAGTCGGACACGACTGACCGACTTTCACTTTCACTTTTTTTCACTTTTCCTTCAGGGAGCAGTATTTGGTGATGCTATTCTTGAGGACTCAGTGGTGCATATTTCTTTTGCATAAAGAAGTGGATTTTAATTTGCATAAGAAGTGCACAAATTTGTTCCTGGCATAAAAGCTCCAGCCATTACAGAGTGCACTGAGTAAGGTGTGGATGGCCCTTCATTTCTCCTAGGTCTTGCACAGTCGAAACTGCCTTCATGTACGTCTATATGTATGGTTGAGTCCCTTTGCTTTCCGCATGAAACCATCATGACTTGGTTAAAGAGCTATTCTCCAATACAGCTTCCCTGGTGGCTCAGATGGTAAAGAATCCGCCTGCGATGCAGGACACCTAGGTTGGATCCCTGGGTCAGAAAGATCCCCTGGAGAAAGAAATGACAACCCATTCCAGTATTCTTGCCTGGAGCATTCCATGTACAGAGGAGCCTGGTGCGCTACAGTCCATGACGCCACAGAGTCAGACAAGACTGAGTTCAAAATAAAAAAAGGTGGGGGAATGAAAAAGAGAAAGAAAGAAACTGCCTTCATGGCTTTGGGAAGCTTGGAGACCTGTGGGACCTGGGCTTCTGAGAGCTGAAGCAGCTGCTGAGTGAGTGAGTTACTGAGAGGTGAGTGGTGTGAAATGTTAGCTGTGAACACTTTGCTGGGGGCTGAAGTTCTCCTGTATAACTTCATGTTTGGCACTGAATGCTTGCTAACTGCCAGGCCTGTTATAAGGGTTTTCTGGGACCCCTATGATTCAGATATATCATTTCCAATTTATTGTTGAGAAACCGAGGTCCACAACACATAACTAACTTGCCGGTGTCACACTGCTGCAATTAGCAGAGCTGAGATTTGAACTCCAGCCTCTGATATCAGAGTCCATACTTTTGTGTACTGTCACTGCTTCTTCCTGGTGTCAGGAAGGATGAACGATAAACTTCCTCCTTTCAAAGAGATAACATATACAGCTGGGGCATTTTATAGAACTCTAAATATTAATGCATTAAATTATCCAAACCACCTTATGAAGTCAGCCCTGGTACCACCCCATTTTGCAGATGAAGAAACAGAGGCCCAGAGGGTAAGAAAGTCGCCTAAGGTCATCAAGCTGGCTTGTGGCAGAATGGTGTCAGCAGTGGGCTCTTTTCTCCTATTACAGCCGAGGTGAAACCTGTGGGTCCCTGAAGAAAGCAGACTATATAATTTCTTCACTCCCACACTCACAGACTCTAGGACTCCTCTTTTCTTTTTTAATTATGTCCTTTTCCTTTTGGAAAGTACCTTTTTAGTTTCTGCTGCCTTGATTACCAGTGGAGTGATCAAAGCACTGATTTCATTCTTTCTCCTCTGCTCCCCAGTTCTTCACCTTCTGTCTTTCTTATCCTTCACTCTTCTCCCTGTAAGGGCCTTCTGTCCGTCTGTGATTTTCCTGTGACCTCATCCTTGTGTGGCCTTGGTTCTCCTTGGCCACCAGGAGACCTCCGATTTCATTGGGTACTCACACACAGTGACCTCTCTAGCTTTCAGCCTGTGCCAAAACCACAGCTGGAGGATTAAATAGGTACTGGGTCTCTTACCAGTTTATAACCTAGTTTTATTAGTTTGCCTTGGAGACTTAAATTCTCTGTAGAACCAAATGTATTTTTCTTTTCTTTGTCATTAACAGACTCTGAACTTAATATCCATTTAGACCTCCATGTTGAGTTTAATTAACTTTCTATTTTTTTAAAAAAGCACACTATAATGTAATTTTCCTTTAAACATTGAAGAAAAATGAATAAAATTGAGTACAAACCATTACCCTTTTCCCATGTTTATTTAGGTTTTCTTTGCCTATATTTACATATTCTAAAACAGTTTCAGTCCTGATATGTGACTCATCTTCTGCTTTGCATTTTTAATTTGGCTAAGGGGGTAATACTTCACCAGTACTCATGGTGACATTCTTATTTATGGTTTAAACCTATCATGTCTTGGATGTTGCAAATCACATTTCGTTTAGACAAATATCTCTTGTAGGATGAATTTATGGGCTAAGCTGCACACTGATTATTTTCCCACTAGTCTGTAATCCTTTCTAAACAGAGCAGGACTGAAGAGCATTTGGGTGATCACTACGGAAGTTTGGAAAGTACCTGCAGCTCTCCAACTGGGCTCCTCTACCAGGGCCAGACACTGTCTGAAAATAGTAGCACCTGTCAGTATTGTGATTACTGCCCAAGCACCCCTGATTATAGTTATTTACACTGGGCAGAAGAGAGGGGTCCTCTGGTGAAATTCTTATCTTGGCACTCAATTTGTGTGATGGCTAAAAGCATTTCTTCATAAACTACCATCATCCCTGAGTAGATCTCTGAAACTTGCTATGATGATTATGCAAACATCCTGTGAACTGTTAAGCCATCATCATTTGGATGGAGACTCAGAAGGAGTAGGGAGGAGCTGGTTGGGACAGTCAGACCAGGTTTTTGTATCTAGGTCTGTTTCCAGCTATGGGATTCTGGACAGTCAGTTAGTCTTGAGGGCTCAGTGTCTGTCTGTAAAATGGGGATGATAATTCTGCCTGCTATTAGAGTGAATTCAACATGGAAGGTCTACAAAGCTTTTTGACAATGGCTGGCACATACCAGGATCTTGCCTTGAATGTAAGGGAAAACTTTAGAGAATAATGGTGGGAGAGAAAACAGGGCTGATTTTGACTACTCTGTGCAGAAGTTCAGGAAAGAAGAGAGGAAGCAGTATTTGGAAATGACTGCCCACTAGAAAATTTCCCCTGTTCTTGACAGGTTTTCTTGCCGTGTAACTGACTCCTCCCATCCTTTGGACACCCATGACAGGAAGTATAGTTGGACAGAATGTTGACAAGTGTATGGGAGAGCGGCCCCCACTTGCCACAACTAGAGAAAAGCCCAGGGAGCAACGAAGACCCAGCACAGCCGAAAGTAAATAAAGATTTTTTAAAAAATCAGTGGAAAGGGGTCAAGAGTCAGTCATAACATCTGGCCTGGCCAGCAGATACCCAAGAGGAACTTGACCATTCAGTTCTATCTTTTATTCTTAAGACGTGACACCCTACAAAAAATGAAGTAATATGTGTGTCTGTGTACAGTAGGCACCCAAGAAGCTGAGATTCAGTTTAGTTGGCTTTAGCTGGCTTTAGTTGCCAGCCTAGGCTTTACCTACAAATTTGGACTTTTAAAAAAATTTAACGTTAGAAGTCTAATTTGACTCAGTCCATATTAGATAACTGATGTGTGTAACCAGTGAACTTCTTAGGTAAGGACTAGTGGTAAAGGACCCGCCTCCCAATGCAGGAGACATAAGAAACCTGTGGTTCAGTCCTGGGCCAGGAAGATTCCCTGGAGGAGGGCACAACACCTCCCTAGTGTTACTGCCTGGATAATCCCCACAGACAGAGGAGCCTGGCAGACTATAGTCCATAGGGTTGCACAGAGCTGGACACGACTGAAGTGACTTAGCACTCACGCATGTGACCCTGGCCAGCATTTGAAATTTTAAGATACCTGGCTAGAGTTAAGATCTTGTGTGGTCCTTAAACAGAGCTAAACCAAATGGCCCACCTGAAAAACTAACCCTTTCTCATCCCCAGTGCTGTGTGGGATAGACTTGATGCTGTTACTGTGCTCTGATCAGGCATGTCCAAAGATCAGACTCTTTGCGACCCCATGAACTGTAGCCCCCCAAGCTCTTCTGTCCATGGGATTTTCCAGGTAAGAATACTAGAGTAGGTTGCCATTTCCTCCAGGAGATTCCTGACCCAGGGATCAAACCTGAGTCTCCTGTATGTGCTGCGGCGGATTCTTTACCACTGAGCCATCGGGGAAGCCCATATACTTGATATTACATGGGGTATCCAGAATTTAGGGCCAATTATTTGAGCACATGTAAATTATTAGAATATAGGTCTCGAGTCATGCATTTCATGACATATTTTGCAGAGTGAGTTAAATTGAGTTTCCCTTTGGTTTGAGAAGAGGAGAAAGAAATTTCTATGGTATATTGCTGATGATGTATAGGAAGCAGAGCTTTGTGGTAGATCTACTTTCCCTTGCATAGATCCTCTGCCACTCTCACTAACTTCCTGCGGATTGAAAGTTATCTGCAGATGGAGACACACCTGGACTTTACTTGGGAAAGGCCCTGCCTTCTCCAGGGCCCCAAGGCCTCATCTGTGAATCGAAGAAACTCAATAGGTGTTTTTCCAACAGTTTTTCTGATATGCTAATTCTATGATCACTCATCTAATACATTCCATTTTATTTTATTTTTTCCTTAGCAAATGTTGATGTTTTAGCAGCAATGGTAGCAGATAACAGCGTGTGTGATCCTGAAAGGTGAGTGCTTTCCCCCTGATTTTATGAGGCTTTTGTTTTCAATTATCTGCTGGAGCAGGTTTCTCTACTTTGTCCTTATTGATACGTGAGCCAGAGAATTCTTTGCTGTGGGGAACTGTTCTATGCCTTGTAGGAAGTTTAACAGCATTCCTGGCCTCCAGTGAATAGATGCCATTGTCCCTTTCTCCTGCGGTGTGACATCCCACAGTGTCTTCTGACATTGTCCGTGTCCCCTGGGGGTGAAGTCGCCCCTGGTTGAGAACTGCTGGGTTAGCGAACCATAATGGGAGGAGGAAGCCCTGGAACTGGGCACCTGAATTGTCTTCCCTGTACCACTGACGGCTCCCCTCTTCTCGGGTAAGTTAACTGACTACTCTGAGCTCAAGTTCCGTTATCTATAAACTGTGGGTAACCACCATACCAACCTAACTGGAACATCATTAGAAATACAGAATATCTTGGGCATTGAAAGACCTCCATAACAATTCTGCTTAAATGAAAAACTGGGCTGGTTTGGGAGCACTTGCTAAGTTCTATTTTTGTGTTAGGGTATGGATGTTTGTTTTAGATTATGGTTGTTGAACTTTACAGTTGGTTGTAATTATAATCACAGGCAACTATATTTCTTTGTAGTCTTTCATGCTTCAGAGAGCATTTATTGAGTGCCTGCTGTGTGGTGGGTGTGATGCTGGAGCTGGCCTCCTTGCCAAGGAGGACTCAGTCTAATGGGGAGTAGAAACAAGAAGTATGGGAAGCTTGTGGGGAGATGAAGTTCAGGACAAAAAGCCCAGGAGAGTGAAAGTGTGTGATGCCCAGGAAGGTTCAGTCTAGGGTGGCCTGAGGATGTGCTGTGGACAGAAGCGGGAAGGACCAAGGAAGCAAATTGGGTCTGAGTGACCTGGCAAGGGGTTTGGACCTTTTTCTGCTTACTCTGTGGGTTGTGCACGCAGCACCTCTTAGCTGTTTCATACATGTTTGTGAAACTGGCCGAGTTAGATCTGCGTTTCAGTGAGGTGACTCAGTCAGGAAGGCCAGTGTTGGGAGCCCTGGTGGTGTAGTTTATAGAGACTTGTGGGCTGTGGGTCCCCCCACACTCCAGCCCTGACCGCAGGCTCCTCAGCTAAGGACTGTGTCACCTCAGGCATCTTAGAGCATCCTAAAGTCTCCATCACTGGGTTTCATGCACAGCACGTATAGATAATTGTTTCTTTTTTCTTCTTTTGATAAATGTTTCTTGAATGAATGTTGTTAGACTTTCAATTCAACCTCCTAATATGTGATATTAACATTCTTTTATCCCAGAAAGCTGCAGCTGTGTATTTTTATTTTAACAACCTAAAAAGTATCTTTAATGAACGCCAGAAAACTTTGGGCTGTGGGGGGTCTTTGAGACTTTCTCTTCAATTACACATGCTCCTTTTGAAGTGGACGGGTAGGCTGACTATCGGTAGCATGAAGGCTGGTTGATGCTATCATGAGACCTCCAGGTGCCTTTGGGACTCTGGCCAGGTCTCAGGAGTCAGGCTCTGCTATGACATGCTGACTGGCCCACACCTGCACTCACACCCACCTATTCCACATCAGAGCACAGATTCCTGGTCAGGCCAGCCCTGTCGGGTCCTAACTCCTCCTTTTCTAGATTCCCAGAGGCCTGACATGTGCCTTTTGAAAGCAGCCAGCATCTAACCTTTAGACTTGTGCTGTTTATACTTGGGATGGTCTGGCTGGATTTCTTCTAGGTTATCAAAGTAGTCTCCCCTGTTTCTGAAGCACTGTAGCATGATGGTTAAGATCGTGGTTTTGGGTTTAGTCTTTCTAAATTTGAATCTCAGAGCCATCACTTATTAGCTGTGTGACCTTGAGCAAGTTGCTTAAGTGCTCTGAGGCTCAGAGTCCTTGTTTTTCAATAATTCCGATTTAGAGGTTTTGTAAAGATCGAATGCTTAGAATGCTAAGTGTTAGGTTTTTATTATTACTATTATCAATGTCTCTTTTGAGCATTACTTGATATCATGGCCTAAAAGCTTTCTTCCTTTGACTCAATCAATAGTCAGACTGGATCAAATATTCTTTCCTAAGTCATCCAGTCTTTTCTCCAGGGTGTATATATTCAGGGCCTCTCTTTGCTTAGAGATCTAGAAGGCATTTGGGTAAGTATGAGAAATTAGTTTGCATAAGAAGGGAGATCAGACAAACAGTGCATCTTCATTAAAAGCAGTCATTCATTTCCAACCAGTTAACTAGAAGTGATAAATCACATCATTACTGTTCACAATGAGCTGTCATTGTCAGTCTCAAAAGCTGAGTACCGTGGTGCCTGAGAATGAAGCTGAACATCCCTTTCCCGGCCACTGGCTGCCAGAAGCTCATTGAAGTGGACGATGAACAAAAACTTCGTACCTTCTGCGAGAAGCCTGTGGCCACAGAAGTTGCTGCTGACGCTCTGGGTGAAGAATGGAAGGGTCATGTGGTCCGAATCAGTGGCGGGAACCATAAGCAGGGTTTCCCCATGAAGCAGGGTGTCTTGACCCATGGCCGAGTTCGCCTGCTTCTGAGTAAGAGGCATTCGTGTTACAGACCAAGGAGGACTGGAGAGAGAAAGCGCAAATCTGTACGGGGTTGCCTTGTGGATGCCAATCTGAGTGTTCTCAATTTGGTCATCGAGAAAAAAGGGGAGGCTATTCCTGGACTCACTGATACTACAGTGCCTCGTCGCCTGGGTCCCAAAAGAGCTAGCAGAATCCGCAAACTTTTCAGTCTCTCTAAAGATGATGTCCGCCAGTATGTTGTGCGAAAGCCCCTAAACAAAGATGGTAAGAAACCGAGGACTAAAGCACCCAAGATCCAGCGTCTCGTGACTCCACGAGTTCTGCAACACAAATGCCGGCGTATTGCTCTGAAGAAACAGCGAACTAAGAAAAATAAAGAAGAGGCTGCGGAATATGCTAAACTTCTGGCCAAGAGAATGAAGGGGGCCAAAGAAAAACGGCAGGAACAGATTGCCAAGAGACGGAGGCTGTCCTTTCTGAGAGCTTCTACTTCTAAGTCTGAGTCCAGTCAAAAATGAGATGTTCTAAGAGTAACAAATAAAATCAGACATCAAAAAAAAAAAAAAAAGCTGAGTACCTGCTGCCTGAGATCAGTCCACAAAGCCCATTTGTATAATTGGAAGAGGTATTTTTTTAAAATTTAAACCTTTCTTACATTACAGAGGGAGCGAATGACATAGCTATTTCTTTCAAGTAACCTTTGATTTTTTTTCTTCCTATCTTAGCCCAGTGACGCCCAGCACTCCTGGGAGCCCGCCCCTGAGCCCCGGGCCCTTGTCACCAGGGGGCACCCCAGGGAAGCATGTCTGTGGCCACCATCTGCACACAGTGGGGGGTCCCGTCGAGCGGGACGTGTGTCATCGGTGTAGGCACAAGCGGTGGCACTTCATAAAACCCACCAACAAGTCCAAAGAGGGCCGCCCGAGGCGCCAAGGAGAGGTCACCGTCCTCTCTGTGGGCAGGTGAGTCCTGGGATGCTTGGGGTTTGTGTGACGTGGTTGCTCTGCTGTGTGGATTCGTACACCTGTTAAACGTAGCATGTGTCCTCCTGAGCCTGGCTTGGTCCTGTCTCTTGCCTTCTTTGATATTTTCTGGTCTGAGTCCTGCATTTTTCCAACAGAAGAATTCTAAGAGGTTGCTATTGTGAGATCAGATGTGAGATGTATTGATTAAGGTAACAAATTAATTACTTTGCTGTATTAGGGTTTTCCAGGAATCAGTAAGATTCTGTATGTATTTTGTGTGTGTGTGTGTGCTTCCCAGAGTGGCGCTAGTGGTAAAGAGCCCACCTGTCAATGCAGAAGATGTAAGAGACATGAGTTCAAATCCCTGGGTCGTGAAAGTCCCCTGGAGCAGGGCAGGGCAACCCACTCCAGTATTCTTGCCTGGAGAATCCCACAGACAGGGGAGCCTGGCAGGCTACAGTCCGTAGGGTTGAAAAGAGTTGGACACAACTGAAGCAACTGAGCATGCATGCATATATATACATAATCAATAAGATTCTATATTAAGCTTCCTGGTGGCTCAGGTAAAAAAAAAGAATCTGCCTGCCACTGCAGGAGATGTGGGTTTGATTATTGGATCAGAAAGATCCCCTGGAGGAGGAAATGGCAACCCACTCCAGTATTCTTGCCTGGGAAATCCCACGGATAGAGGAGTCTGGCAGACTATAATCCATGGTGTCGCCAAGAGTTGGACATGCCTTTGGCGACTAAACCTTCACCATATTATATATATATATGCACACACACATACATACGTATGAGAAGAGATTTATTATGGGAATTAGCTCACATGATTCATGGAAGCCAAGAAGCCCCACGACTTTCTGTTTGCAATCTGGAGAACCAGAAAACATCTGAAATCCCACGGATAGAGGAGTCTGGCAGACTATAATCCATGGTGTCGCCAAGAGTTGGACATGCCTTTGGCGACTAAACCTTCACCATATTATATATATATATGCACACACACATACATACGTATGAGAAGAGATTTATTATGGGAATTAGCTCACATGATTCATGGAAGCCAAGAAGCCCCACGACTTTCTGTTTGCAATCTGGAGAACCAGAAGAACTGGTGGTAATTCAGTCCAAGCCCAAAGGTCTGAGAACCAGGCAAGCCAATGGTGTTAGTCCTGGCACCAGTCTGAAGGCCTAGGAACCTGGAATGCTCCTATCTGATGGCAAAAGGAGAGTGATGTGTCAGCTCAAGGAAAAACAGCAAATTCAGTCTTCCTCTGCCATTTTGCTTTATATGGGCCTTTGAGGGTTTGGATGATTCTCATTTGCCTTGGGGAAGATCTTTACTCAATCTGCCAATTCAAATGCTAATATCTTCTGCAAAAGCCTTCGGCAAATGCCCTCAGACACACCCAGAACTAATGTTTTATCAACTCTCCGTGCAGCCCTTGGCCTGGACAAGTGACAGCGTCACACTTTCTCTAATAGATAGAGAATCTCCACTCTCTACAGCAGTCCCTGTCACTCGTGGAGATCAGATTGGTTGGTGGCTCTTGGAATGGTCATCCAGAACCCAGGTCCTTTCCATCTTGTGCCTCTGCCAGGTTTGCTAGCAGGAGAAAGTCCCCAGAGGATTGTTCACAAAAGGTTTTAATGGGATGGGCCTCAAGTGGCACATTTCACTCTTGCTCACATTCCTCTGGCTGGCGTCCAATTACTCGGCCACACCTAGTGCCCAGGGAGGTAGGAAATGTCATCCAGCCGTTTGCTGGGAAGAAGGAAAGAGAAGGAGCTGGTCCAGTCTCTGCAGTGTAAGATCATGTGGGTTCCTGGGACTGCTTTCTTTGGTTTGCCTCCTCTGTGCCCTGGTTCCCCGGTCTTAAAGTTCCATTTACTGGTGACCTATATGTGTGCGGAGGTCTTTGAGGGTGATGAATCAATTTGAAGATGTGTGCGTGTTAGTCACTTAGTTGTGTTTGACTCTTTGTGACCTCATGGACCGTCATGTGCCTCTGTCCATGGAATTTCCCAGGCAGGAATGCTGGAATGGGTTGCTTCTCCAGGAGATCTTCCTGACCCAGGGAGGGAATGCAGGTCTCCCACATTGCAGGCAGTTTCTTTACAGTCTGAAAAACCAGGGTAGTAATTTGATGATACGTAGTGAGCTTCCTTGGTGGCTCAGATGGTAAAGAATCTGCCCGCAATGCAGGAGACCTGGATTTGATCCCTGGGCTGGGAAGATGCCCTGGAGGAGGGCATGGCAACCTGCTCCAGTATTCTTGCCTGGAGAATACCCATGTACAAAGGAGCCTGGCGGGCCGCAGTCCATGGGGTTGCAAAGAATTGGACGTGACTAAGTGACTAAACACACACACACACACGCGTGCACACACACACACGCATATGCACACACACAACATTGTTGGTTGATTCTGAGAGTCCCACAGGAACTGCATGGCTAATGCTGCATGAGCAGAGGCAGCAGAGAGTAGCGGGAGTAAGCATGCTGGAGCAAACCCTGACAGTGCTGCCTATATGGTCCTGCTTTCTCTGCTGATATCTCTGGGAAGAGTAGCCTAGACTCACCAGATTGCCCTCGTTTGAGTCCTGGCATCACGACAAACTGTTCCTTCTCTCTGTGCTTCAGTATCCCCCTCTATAAAATGGGAATGACACCTCATTGGGTGGCTGTGAAGACTAAATAAGGTGACTGATGTAAAGATCTTAATTCAGTTTTTGTTGGTTATTATACACTCAAGAATTGTTGGCTCTTATTAACTAGAAGGACCTACTGTATAGCATAGGGAACTCTGCTTAATATTATGTAGTAACCTAAGTGGGAAAAGAGTTTGAAGAATGGATACATGTGTATGTATAACCGAATCATTGCTGTATGCCTGAAACTAACACAACATTGTTAATCAGCTGTGCTACAATATAAATAAAAATTAGAAATAAGGAATTGTCTGTTATTATTTCATTATTTGAGTTTCACGGAGTTTTACCATGTGTTGCACAGGCAACAAGAAGACTGCATGGCTCTTTGCCACTTACAGCAAAACAGCGCAACTCGTGACCATGCTGTTTTATTCAGAACAGAGTCATGGGAACTTATGAATATAGAGTGGGGTGGGAACCTGCAGGTTGTGTGGACAAAGTGTATTTTGTTTGCTTTAAAAAACAATCTGCTGAAACTTTCTACTCAGATTCAACATGGCTTTTTTAAATGCCCCAGATCCTAGCACAAACACTGTAAAGTAATTAAACTCTAATAAAAAAATGTCCCACATCCAGCTCTGTGTCTTGGAGATATTAATAGAATAAATACTATGAATGTTGAATGAGCACAGGCTGCTTTTCAGCATATGTTGCTTCAAGAGAGTCTTAGAGTTTGACTGTCTAGGTTTGTGGTGACAGCTTTTTTCCTGATCCTCCTTTCACTTCCATGGCATCTCCCTCCTCCTTCTGGTGGGTGAGCTCATTTTGGACAAAGAAAGAGAATTTATTTTAGATGGTTATGAGGGAAATGAAGACCAGGACTAGAGACTTACAAAAGACTTAAGGGTATTGATGATGATAGATGAGAAAAGTATTCCAGCTGAATAAATTTTCCTTCTCTTTTAATTCATAAGGAAAATTTCTGTCAAATTCCTTAACTCTTAATGAAAGCCCAAATTTGCTTTAAAAATAAAAAAACAGACAAAACCCAAGCATACACAAAAACCCTGCCTCTGACTGATGCTGATAAACATGTGATTGGGGCCATGTGTGTGTGTGCATGTGCCTGTGTGTAGGGATAGACATTTTGCCAGGAAAAAATTGAGAAAGGCAACTGCCTAATGAACATCTGATTTACATACTAGTCAAGATTTTATCCAGTCTCTGTGGTTAAAACAACTGATGTAACTGCTCAGGTCCTTGTTAGAAACCATAGCTCTGAGGCTATTTCATATTTGAGTGCCCTTGTTTCTTAGTGCATTTTCACATGTTCTACAAACTGTAGCTGAGTCTGTGATGTGTTGAGTGAACAGTAGCTGGGAGGTTTGGCTAAGGATCAAGAACCTTGCTCTGTGGGATGGTCCCTCCTATTGTATATGGTGAATTTCTTTTCTTAAAAAAATTTTTTTTTTTAATTGAGGTATAGTTGATTTAAAATGTCATGTTAGTTTCAGGTGTACAGCACAGTGATTCAGTTTTTATTATACACACACACACACACACACACACACACACACATGTATTCTTTTTTAGATTCTTTTCCCTTATAGGTTGTTACAAAATATTGAGTATAGCTCCCCAGAATCTCTTGGACTGCAAGGAGATCCAACCAGTCCATTCTAAAGGAGATCAGTCCTGGCTGTACTTTGGAAGGACTGATGCTGAAGCTGAAACTTCAATACTTTGGCCACCTCATGTGAAGAGCTGACTCACTGGAAAAGACTCTGATGCTGGGAGGGATTGGGGGCAGGAGGAGAAGGGGACGACAGAGGATGAGATGGTCGGATGGCATCACCAACTCGATAAACATGAGTCTGAGTGAACTCCGGGAGTTAGTGATGGACAGGGAGGCCTGGCGTGCTGCAATTCATGGGGTCGCAAAGAGTCAGACACGACTGAGCGACTGAGCTGAACTGAACCCTGTGCTACACAGTAGGCTCTTGTTGGTTGTTTTATTATATATAGTAATGTGCGCATGTGATGTGGTGATTTTCACTGCTGTCCTAACTTTTGACTGCATTTGTTTTGGGATCCTCCAGGTGGATTTACTGTGCTACACAGTAGGCTCTTGTTGGTTGTTTTATTATATATAGTAATGTGCGCATGTGATGTGGTGATTTTCACTGCTGTCCTAACTTTTGACTGCATTTGTTTTGGGATCCTCCAGGTGGATTTTTAGTTCATTCATGATTCTTGTTCAGTGGAAAAGCAAAACCCAACACATCTTCTCTTCCCCTGCTCCACCCGCTCAGGTTTAGAGTTACAAAAGTGGAACCCAAGTCCAATCAGAAGGAGCGGAGAAGTTTGATGTCGGTTAGTGGGACCGACAGTGTCAATGGGGAGGTGCCGGTGACGCCTGTGAAGAGACAGCAGAGTGACGCAGAGGAGCAGGTGAGCTGGAGATGTGGCGGCATGGGGGTGGGTGGCACATGGTGGGGAGGAGGTGCTGACGAGCATCCCTGGGGTCTATGGTGACATGAGAGTGACTCGGCAAGGACATGGGAGTGGAGCAGGTAGGGCTCTAGGGGACAGAACACCATCTCTTGTCTGCCCAGAGCTTTGTGTGAAGAGCCCATCAACACAGGTGCCTCTGGAGGCTTGGCCTACGAGGCTTGGCCTACGTGGTGATCAGGAGGATTACTTATGAGGCAATGTGGAGTGGTGGAGATTGTGGTAAACTAGCGATCACATGCCCCATCTACGGGGTTTGCATGCCCACAAAACAGGATGCACTTAGTGTGGCTATATCTTTGCAAAAAAAAAGATGGAAATCTAGGAGTTTTTACATATGAAATCACCACAGACTTTTAAATGTTGGCAGCTTAGTAAAAATCCTTTTAAAAACCATTCAGGCCAAATGACACATAATCTTGTCGTCACTTCTAGGTTAATAGTGATTTGATAAGGACTGGAGCAAGCAAAGCAATGCTTTTTTCTTTGAGAAACTAGTTTTCTTTGGTGCGTCACAGTTCTAAAATATCCCTAGTAGAAATATTACTCTTTCCATCAGATATTCTGAAGCAATTTAAAAGCGAAAGCGAATGCTTCTTAGTGTGGCTGTTTTAACTTTGGAAGATATTACTTAAAAGAAAAAGGCCTCTGCTAATTTGATATTGGCTTAGCTTTTATCTTCCTGTTTGCTTTCTGTTCTGGCTTGAGTCCTGCCCATCCCTTTCATGTTATTTATTAGATATAAAAGGAAGGGAGTGACCAGCTCCCGAGTCTTCAGTGGGACCATCAGAGCCTGAGTGTTAAGGCAGGAGAGGTTCCACTTACAAAGGGAGGGGGAGGCAGGGTCCTAGAAGGTACAGGGAAATAGCAGAGTTCAAGTCCCCATTTACCACTCACTAGTGCTGGGACCTGGGCAAGGTGCTTGGGCTTTTTGTGCCTCACTTTCTCCCTGGGAAGTAAAAATAATACTGCCTGCCTGGAGGGATGGCAGTAAGACATGAGGGAAATAATGCAGGAAGCCGAGGGCCTGGCAGATAGGAAATGCTCAGTCAGTGCTACTAATTATTATAAGTGAATTCGCTTGTGGTCAGTGTGGCTGGGGGTTGGGGGGGGGGTTGCTTTTGAGTGCAGCTTCTCTGATAACCTGCCCAGGCTCAGAGGAGTTGGCGATGATCCAGAAGTCATCTGGAGGAATCGTGCTTCTGAATTCCATAAGGCATAGGGGTTATCATAGCTTTCCAGTACTAACTCTTGCTGTCCTTCCCTTGGGAAGATCTGGCCTCTCCCCGTGAGTTGAGAAGCCCAATAGGGGCTTTCTTAAAAGCAGAGTTCCTTTTTAGTCAGTTACTCTTGCCTTCGGAAGGGAACCAGTATTTAGGAAAAGGAAGTGGATGATGAAGACAATAATAAAAGCAACCGATGTCAGTTCAGAGTTCTAGTGTTCTGGATGTTGTACTGAGATATATCTCACATGTCACTATTATTAACATTTCCTAATCGGATGAATACTTTTATCCCTGCTTTATAGATGAGGAAATCAGTGCATGGAAGGATAAGTTATATACATGGTGTGGGTCACATAGCTGGAAGGAGGAGCTGATTTGAACTGAGGTCTGTGACTCTAAGACCAGCCACACTCTTCTGCCATCCCGGGGTGCTCATGAAGGGGCAGCTGAAGACGCACGAATGCAGAACATTTCCACCGATGATGTAGAGCCTGGTGGTCTAATATGGTAGCCACTGGTCATCTGTGGCTACTTAGATTTAATGGAAATGAAGAATTTAGTTCTACAGTTGCACTAGTCACATTTTGCTTGTTCAGTAGCCATAGATGGCTAGGGTGTGCCGTGTTGGACAGTGTAGATACGGAACATTTCCATTGTTGCAGAAAGTGTTACTGACAGAGTCGATGGTCCTCAGATATTAGGACTGGAGTTCTGAGTGATTTTGGTCAATTACAAACATTCTACTGAAAGCGTGAGGGCTTGCCTTTTGGGAAGGGAAGTATGTGGCTATTCAAGTCTAAGGTGAGGAAAGCCAGCCAGGTCAGCTGCAAAGAAAGCATGAGTCGTAATGACAGTTCTGCAGATGAGTCATCAACCTGGCAGTGTGCTGAGGGATGGAGCAGACCGTGGGTAAGAAGACACTGTTCGCCCTCAGGCAGGAAGTGCAAGGTGATCCTTGGTCTGGCCCAGCAGGATTACAGCCTTGCTAATGTGCCGTGGCTGGTTTTGGCCACTACTGCCCAGAGAGAGGCACTCAGGACCTGGAAAGGTTAAAAGAATTAGGCTTGCTCAACTAGTGTTCTTGGTCCAAATTCTGTCTGTATCTGGATTTGATCCGGTCATCCGAAATTGTGACCATATCTCACTGGTTTAAAATTCGATACTCTCTGCAAAGCATCCAGTCATCTCCCAGGATTTTGTGAAAGAGCATTGGATTTGATTAGGAGACCTGGGCTTTCATCCTAGCTTTGCTGCTTGGAAATCGTCCTTAATTGTTTTTACTCTTGGTTTTCTTGAATGTGAAATAGGATATTGAATTCATCAACTGAGTGCAAGTGCCAGGAGAGCGTCTGGCATGTTGGCTCTTGGTGGTGGTGTGCTGGCCAAAGGACCAACAAGCACATGAGTGACCTTAGAAAGGGGTGTGTTTTCTCAGCCTTCAACTTTTTAATTAATTTTGGAATAAAAAATAATAATTATTTTGGAAAATTTCAGAGAGACTCAAAAGTAGAGAGAATAGTGTCACGAATGCCCATGGGACTAACTTATTTATAATATGTGCTATGTATTGAGTATCTGCTGTGTACCTGGCATGCTTTGGAAGGAGTAGTAGGGAAGTGCCAGGTTAAGCACAGAGAGTTGAAGCAACTTGTTTCAAGTTAGCAGTAAGAATATAGTAGAGTTTAGAGTCCAACCCAGGCAGTCTGGCTCCTGGAGTCCCAGACGTCACCACTCAGCCAGGTCTGGGAAAATCAGGTCCTGGGATAGAGTCTACTGGGATTGGGACTTGCTAAGTAAGGATGTCTGGTGAGCCCAACAGAGAATGGACTCTGCAAAAGGAGGGAAGGGAATATTCATTGACACTTAAAAATATTTATGTATTGATGAAAATTTTTCTTGCTTGGTTTCTTATTATTTCTCATCCTCCAAGAGATGGCTATTTAATAGGACTTGATTTTTCAACTAGAGAAATCTGGAAGTTTTTCCTTCTGGACCCAGATAGCAGAGTTCTGAGCTGGTTCTGAGCTGAATCAAAAGATCTGCAGTGGAATGTAGCTGGTACAGTAAGACAGGAGTGTTATGTATCTTTAGAGTTGTATTTTTTTTTGAAAAATATTTTTGTTTAAATTTGGATTTTTTGGTCATGCTATCTTACTGAAATGCCTTGTTTTAAACTGGAGTGGGTTGCCGTTTCCTTCTTCAAGAGGATCTTCTCAACGCAGGGATCAAACCCCAGGTCTCCCATATTGCAGGCAGATTCTTTACTGTCTGAGCCACCCTGGGCTACTTTTTAATGTAAGACTGGTCCAAATATTTGAGTGCAAATGCACATCTACCCAGTGATTAGGATTCCTTGTTAAAAACAAAAAAATCCAGCGGCTGATACCACAAACTGGATTTAGGATTTCTCTCCCTCTCCTTCTCTTTTTATTTTTTCTTTTGAAGTAATTTTTATTGGCATTTTCCTTCTATTTTTAAAAAATAAAATCTAGTGTTTGGCATTTTTTTCCCCTCTGTTTCCTTGGCCTGAGTTCTGTTTTGTAGCTGGATCTGATTTGCCCTCTGCCTGATTTATTTTGGCAATGCAGTTAAAATGGTTTCTTTTTTCCACAGAAAATGTGTTTTTATTTCTTCTTAGAAGAATAAGCTTTTGTTCTTCAAAGTTAAATAAATCAAATTGCTTTCAGCCTCCAAATGCCACTGCTTTGTCTTCATTATCATTGGTCGTTTGCTTTTTAAAAGTGATGCTGTCGTAAGCATTCTCCAGCACATGTTTCTGAAGTATCTGCCCGCCCCCCCCCCCGCCTTGTTTTTTTCCCCCAATTTATGGTAGTACCTTATTGAAGACATTGATCTGATAAGCTTACAGAACAATGTTTTTTATGAAAACAAAAATTGTATTAGATATCTTTTTAAGTTTTTTGTGATTGGAGCTGTTCTATTAATTCTTCTTTCAGTCTTTAGCTTAGTGATTACAGGCTGAATTTTAAGAATTTCCTGGTGGTCCAGTGGTTAGGACATCACAATCTCATTGCTGAGGGCCTGTGTTCGATCCCTGGTTGGGGACCTAAGGGGATCCCACAAGCCAAGTGGTGCTATCAAGAGAAAAAAAAAACCAGGACAGCTGAGTTTTAAACTGCTTAGGTTTTCCTGAGGTGGGGAGGGGGGTTGTTTGTTTTAAGAATTCCTTTTTTTTACACTTTAATTCTTCTGTTTTTATTGTTTAGCTCTGTTCTTTTTGGGTGCGCTGTGCACAGGCGCTGTGCCGCAGCACACGGGCTCTCTCTAGCTGCAGCGGGCCCAGCTTTCCCTTGCAGGGTCCTCTCGTTGCAGAGCACGGGCTCTGGGGTTCGAGGGCTTCCATAGTGGCAGTGCACGGGCGGAGCTGTCCGAGACGTGTAGGATCCTAGTGCCCAGACCAGGGACCAAGCCTGCGTCCCCTGCATTGGCAGATGGACTCTTGTGAAGTCCCTAAACTGCTTAGGTTTAATTTTAACTGTGCCACTAACTACTGATTGTTTTCAGCAAGTTACGTAACCCCTCCAATCCTCAGTTCATCATCTTTAAAGTGGTGTGGGGTGGAGTGTTTGGACATGAATGACATACTGTATATGTACAGTTCTTAAATCAGGCCTTGGCACAGAGTTAGTATTAACTCACTGTTCACTGTTATCAGTAAGTTCCACCCCAGTCTCAGGGGTCTTCGTTATTCATTAGCTCATTCCTCAAGCATCACTTTTGGATACTGTGACTCCCTTTTTACTTCTTAAGAACATTAGGGCTTTGGACTCTGATGACATCAGAAATAGATACTTGGCAAGTCCCTTAGGAATTTGGGCTATTTTCTTGTTTATGTTAAGAGGGGCTTAGAAATAACTATGCCCCTTTTACTGGAGGTGGAATCAGGATTAGTAACAAGGCAATTGAAAAGTGTTGTAACTTAAATTTTTTAAATTAGACAAATCAGAGGAGGGGTTATATGAAGAGGTAGTGTGGGCTGAATTATCTGCACTTAACTGTGCTGCTGCGTGGCTGGGGCTCTGCTCTGGGATAAAAGTCTTCTTTTTGCCAAGACTGTTTGATAAGAGTCTTCTTTTTGCCAAGACTGTTTGCCTGAGAAAGTTTAGGTACCCTGAGTTAATTTTTTTCTCTATAGCTTATTATATTTTTTTAGGTCAAAATACATATTTTTTTAAAAGCCAAAGGATCTCAGATTTGATGGAAGCCCCTGCAGTTGGTTCCTTGGCATTTATAGACAGAAATACTCAAATAGCCATGGTAGGACCACCTGGCTGATTTAGAAATGGCATAATACATTTCTAAAGAGTAAAAGCAGTACTTTCTTTAATGCATGTGTTGTTCTTATATGAAAGACCAATCCCACTGAGTCCATCTTAAATATGAAAGTGGAGGGAGGTTAACGTCTGCCCTTGACTGTTCACTACCTGTGCAAAACACAGGCCTGTAGAACCAGGCAGATGAGAAGAGCTAAGTGGGGGATAGACATTTGAATGCAACCTGATGAGTTATGGGTGGTCATCTCTGCACTTTGTAGTTGAAGAGCCAGGCTCAATGGGGTGAATTTTTTCCAGATCCCTGAGCTAGGTAGCGAGAGGGCTTAGGTGGGAAGAAATACACACAGTGGAGCCAATATGCTCCAGTGTGGCTTTGAAGTTCAAGGAAGCTTTGCTTCAACAGAGAATACAGTCCTCATTGAGTGTAGCCCTGTAATTTACAGCGGTGATCATTTCAACGTTATCAGCTTTCCCTCGGCTCCGTCTCCTATGGGGACCACCTGATGTCTTTTGGCTGTTAGAGCTGTGTCTGGATCAGTCCAAATTTGTGAGCTATTCTGTTTTCTTACAAGTAGACTGAGATCTTAGACTTTGAGATCTCAGAGGAGCTGTGATGGCCAATTCAGGTCAGTTCCAGTAGAGTTTTGTCTTTTAAAAGTATTTATTGAGCCCCTGCTGTGTACCTGGCCCTAGGAACGCAACAGTGTGGAAAAGGGAGAGAGATGGGCCATGCTGCCACGGAACTTCTGCTAGTTTTTGTAGTAATTTTTTCTCCCCATGCTCCCGCCCCCTCGTTTAAGAATAAAGAGGCCCTCAGACATTAGGGACATTGTTCAAGGTTATCAGGGATGGTTCATTCCAGAGCCTGAGCTTGGACTTCCTGATAGTTCAGCCTCTTCACTGCTTCTAAGGGCCTGGATATTACAATGGAATCGCTTTTAAAAATGGAAAAATGAGACATGCACGCGATATAATATTCAAATAGCATTAAAAAGTTGTGGAGTGAAAATGTCTGAAAAACCAAGACTTTATCCTGTCTACACCCTTTCACCCCTACCACACACACATCATTTCCTAGTCTTTTTCCCAAGAGGGGACCACGGTCGTTGTGTCCTCAATATCCTTTCAGGATTATGCTATGCATGTACCTGCTTATACAGCACGTATATGTGTCAAGACTTCGCTGGTGGTCTAGTGGCCAAGAATCCACCTGCCAGTGCAGAGGATATGGGTTCATTCCCTGGTTGGGGAACTAAGATCTCACATGCCCCACCAGGCAACTAGAGAGGAGCCCACACACCACAACTAAGACCTGATAAATATGTAAAGAATTTTTAAAAAAACGTACATATGTGTCTGCAGCCGCCTTCTTTGCCCTTCTGCAAATAAGAGCTTAGTTACATGTCTGCACCTTCCTTTTTATTGACGTTGATAAATGATAACTTCCCTGAACTGTTTTTATTCTCTCAGATTGATTTAGCCATGAGGAGTGGACATACTGGACTCATTTAAAATGTTGTATGCACTGTTGGTTCTGTGTTGTTGGGAATAGCCCCCAAAACATTTATGGGCATAATCTGAGAGTCTGGGGTGGACCTAAAACATAACTATAGTGTTCTAAATTATTCTCCACACCTTTGATCTGTGTACAGAGAGACTGAAACGTTTGTCAGTGTTCCCAGAATTTAGGTAACTTGGGGGCCCAGAGGTTCTGTTTTGCCACGAGTTAACTGTCTCCTCTCCTCAATTATCTCCCTCGGCAGGGTCTGCTCCAGGGCACCTCCTAGTTCTGGCTGGAAGGGGACTCGCTGACTTCTCAGGGAGCTTATCTGTCCTCCCAGGTGGCCCTGCCCCCCTCTGACAAGGCTTGGGAAAGAGGGCTGGGATGTCTGCCCTTTCACCACAGAAGCTGCAGCTTTGGAGGCTCACGGGGATTTGGGAGGATGAAAGAAAGGGCAGACCTAAGGCATCCTAGGAAATGCCTTTGGAGACATTTTGGCCTAAAATGAGAAAGAAGAGAAAATTAATATTATATTCAGGGTTTTTATGTTTCTTAATCTGTAACTCAAGACTTGGAACTACTAACTTTAAATAGCTAAGCAAACAGTAGTCCCTGTTTTGTAGAAGTCACCTGTTTTCTACAAGGATGTATGATGTTGTAGTAGCTCCACAGTATGGGTTCTGGAACCAGACTCCCTGTGGCAAGTCCTGGCCTGGCATTTTACAACTGTGTATTCTTGAACAAGTTCCCTAGCTTCTGATGCCTTGGTTTTTCCACCTGCAAAATGGGCTTAATAATAATACTACCACCTGCCTCATAGGGATGTTGTTCCTTGACACTTCACAACTGCTAAATAGGCCAGTGCTTCATGTTATTATTGCAATATTGTGTCAGATGGAGCCTATTTAAACACTTAGCAAATAAAAGTGTAAAAAATTAATTTTGAGAGGGGGAGCATGTGACATGTTTTCTTAGTTTCTTAGTTCCTGACCAGGGATTGAACCTGTGCCCCTGGGAGTGGAAACACATAGTTTTAACCACTGGATCACCAGGTAAGCCCCCCAAATGAATAGTTTGTGATGTTTCTTAATTTTCCTGAGGCTCAGAGAGGCAGGTTAGATGTAACCTATAAGATGTTGTGGTTTTGTTTCTTTGACACTCAGGTAGAGACTTACTGGGGTTTCCCTGATGGCTCAGTGGTAAAGAATCTGCCTGGAATGCAGGAGAGGATAGGAGGCGCTAGTTCAGTCCCTGGGTCAGCAAGATCCCCTGGAGGAGGGCATGGGAACACAATCCAGGCAACCCATTCTTGCCTGGAGAATCCCATGGACAGAGGAGCCTGGCAGGCCACAGTCCATAGGGTCACAAAGAATCTCACACAACTGAAGTGACTTAGCATGAGCATGAGACCTCCTAAAGGCAAGGCAGTAGACAGGCAGTGTTTAACTCGTTTTGTTTTCCTTAGTAGAAGGAGGTGGGACTGTTCGGAGTCATAAGTGGTTCTGCCTGGAGCTTAGTGTAGATATTGAATCAGAGGAGCATTGAGACTAGTAGGGAACTGCTGTATTTCATTTAAACCTTCCCAAGTGAACCCTTGTTCTTCCAGATACAGAATAATTTTCCATTTTACTTGGAATAAAGTGCTCTGATTCTCACCATCCATTGGATTGGTAAATCACAAGCTTACCTGTCGTCACTTGGGAAGCCCAGTGTTGCTAAATATATGAACACCTTTAAATTGCTGTGAAGCTGGGATTTACTTGGAGGTCCAGTGCTTAAGACGTCACCTTCTAGTGCAAGGCGTGTGGGTTTGATTTGTGGTCAGGGAGCTAAGATCTCACATACCTTGGGGCCAAAAAACCAAAACAGAAAACAGAAGCAGTGTTGTAACAAATTGAATAAAGACTTTCAAAATGGACCACATCAAAAAGTCTTTAAAATGTTCTGTGAAGCTATAACTCAGGTTAACCCTCAGACTTCTCCGTAATATCCGTGTCTAATGTGAGAAAATTCAAAGCTACAGGGAGTAGACAGCTTCCCCACTGATGTTGTTCAGGAAAGAGCAGACAAGGGCAGGCTTTGGAAGACCCCATGGTGCCATGAATGTCTCCGTGTGATTGGTGTGGCAGTGACTGTGGGGCTTCCAGGTGTGACCTCCTGGGCTAGAACCACTGCTTTCCTATTATTAATTGTGTGGCCTTGGGCGAGCTGTTGAACCTGCTAGCCTCAGTGTCCACTTATGAAAAATGAGAGTCGGCCCTGACTCATGGAGTCACTGGAAAGCGTGAGTTGCTGAATCTGGAGTGCTTAGCACGGCAGTGCCTGGTACGTACACTGTGTAAATGTCAGCCACTGTTGTTAGTAGCCAGACAGTGCTCCTGCCTTAATCCCCTGTCCTTGGAGGTCTTAGTGTCCACTGTCAATGAGTGTTTTTAGGCCTCTAATTTCTTAAAGCATGGTTCTCATTATTAAAGGGGTCAGATCCTTTTTTCTGGAGAATCCCTTTTAGTAAGGGACATATGTGTTCTAATCAAAGCTGTACTGTGGCTTGTGTGGAACCTTAATAATGGATGATTGTCTTTATTATTAGAATTATGTAGAAAGCAGTAAACTTTACAGAAAAAGATGACCACTTTTTTCTAGATTTTTTTTTTCCTCTAACGTTCTTAATTTCTCTCCGTCAGTCTTGTTCTATGATGGAAATAGTCACACTTGGGACTTTCTGAATTGTCTTTTCAATATATGAAGTTTTGTTTCATTTCTCTCACCTTGAGTAATCACTTGTGTAAGATACTCATCTCCAAATTTCCTTCATCTTACACTCTAAAAAAGTTAGGTCAGTCTTATTAATTAAGTAGGGTCACATAGTGGTGGGCCTGAGAATAACCGGTGGATGGAGTGTTTGCCCTCTGTGGCCCCTGCTTCTGGCCTTCCTTAGCACTCACGCCAGCCCATCCCTGGCATTCACACTGCTGTGTGCCCTTAGAGAAGGCACCTGTTAACATTAATGTGCTGTGGTATAGAAATACTATTTTTAAACACATGTTTGTTTATAGATACAGTTGTATTCACAGCTGTAGAATGAAATGAGAAGGAATTTAATGCGTCATGACACAGTACCAGAAAAAAGGCTGCAGTTGGAAATTTATAAGTTGTTCAGAACCTGGTGTCTTCTTTCCTCTGGATTATTGCTCAGATAAGCCAGCTATTTACCTGGGAATTGGTAGCTGCCACGCTGGTCAAGTTTTCCTTTTGTTAAGTGTGTCTTTGTGAAGAGGGAGAGCCCAGAACTGTAAGCAGTGCTGGACAGTGTTCAGTGGCCCCTGAAAGGTTAGCTTTCCTTTTTTCTGCCTTTTTCTGGTATTAGTAATCAAGACTTCAAGCAGCAGTTTGTACTTTTCACATCCTCTTTCAAAGACATTGTATGCAGTGCAGTTTTAATCAGCCACAGAAGAGCACTGTAGAAGAGAGCCACCGTGATGATGGGATGGTGGTCCTGATGGCTAAGTTTTAGGAGGCTGCTGACTGCTTGGCCTTGTGTTAAGCATTGTACATATATCCTCTTATGAAAACCCCCAACAGCTCTATGAGGGATGCTGCAGAGAGGCCAAGGTTCAACAGCTAGTCACAGGGATCTGGATTTGGGGACAGGCCACTCACCCCAGACTCTTCCTTTTTAGCCAGCCTTGGTCTTACATGCCCTCTCCTTAAAGTTGGTCAAACCTGTGCAAATAACTCTAAATGGGAAGTTCTACTAAGTTGGAATGATGAAAATGTTTACTTTGATGAAACACGTCATTCTAAGCCTGACATCCCTTGCTTTTGACCTTCTTGCTTCTGTAATGCAAGAAAGTCCAGGGCTGAGGGAGCAGCTGATAAAAAGAGGAGACATAAAAATAGCTGAGTGCCTATTTTCTAGTTAATGGCCTAGTTTGAAGTTTTCCTGAGAAAATTCTCTTTTTTGTTTACTTTTTCTTCTTTTAGGACAATTTTTCTATTTTTGCACCTTTGGTTTTTCTGCTTTTTTTCCTTGTTAGTATCTTCCATATAATTATTAATCAACTCTCAAATGACAGTATTCCCGGAGTTGACTTTGTTTAGTCTTATGGCACAAATCATAGTTCACTTGTGCTGGGTTGTAACAATGCAGTGCGGGGAATAACTTATTCATTCATAATTAGGAACTTGGTTCATGCTATTTTAGAGAACACTGTTTTATTTCTTTTTCAGTTAAAAGGATAAGGGTCCTTTTCCCAACCCATTTAGTTTGGGAAATCTCTCTGTCACACACACACACACACACACACACACACTGAATATTATAAATGACATGATGACAGAAAAGGATAACGTGGACAGTGTTGGACTACATATCCGAAGGATGAATTATGAAATAAGTACAACAACAACAAAAAGTAATACTTCAATAAAGACATACTATTGACTCGTTTGTATTTCTTCATATTTCTGTAAGTTGGTTTCATCTCTGTTTTTTTTTTTAATTTTATTTTTACTTTATTCCACTTTACAATACTATATTGGTTTTGCCATACATTGACATGATCTCTGTTTCTGTTTAGCATTTATAGGCAAACACGATCTGGAGAGAGAAGAGAATGTTTTGTTCCTTAAACCGATGTAGGTTGGCCTGCATGGTGTGTGTGTTTCAGTATACACAGGCGTACATAGAATTTTAGTATGCCTGTGTATCCTGGATCTTCAAGACAGGAAAGTAAAATGATACATAACTCTGTCACTTAGGTGAGACCACTGTAAACCAACCAAACAAAACATCGTTTGAAAAAAAAGTAGAAAATTATCTTTCAGGTTTATAACGGGCGTCATTTGTAATTTAAACATAGACACTGACATGGGCCAGTTGTTAGAAGAACTTAAAAATACTGCATATAGCTTTCTGAAGGAGAAGGAAGACCTAGGATCGAGTGTTTTATCATTGTGTTCTTACTCGCCCAGCAAAGTCCCAGCAGGCTGCCCCATTCGCTCAGTGGAGATGTGGAGTTAACTCAGTTTGGTGTGGCTTGGGAAAGACCCTGTGCCTGACACACGTAAGGATACTTGTGATGACCACGTTCACCCTGTAGCTCGGTAGAATATAAATGAAAAGTTAAAGAACAGGTTCCTGGAATAAGTAATACAGGATATCCAGGGAGGATACCCACAGGTCACCCCAGAACCTTGTGTCCAACAGACTGATGCCCTCAGAATAGGGTGGTTCTCAAGTTCTATTCTTTCTTGGTTTGTAAAATAAAGAAGTCCTGTGGTGCTTAAATTTCCTTAGACCGAATTCTAGAAGAACCTGTAATGAGGGAAGGAATGCAATAGGATGGAGCGGGATAGGGTGGGACGAGGTGAGGATAGATTGCAATTCCCCCCTGTTCTTAAATATTCAGGCAGATTAATATGGGGTAGGATGCTTACCTTTTATAAAGCTTTACCTTTTTGTTTTCTCTTGCAGGTATGACTGTATGTGAAGAGTTCTAAAAGACTAAGAACGTAAAACATGCGAAGTTGCCTAGGGAATTATTTTTTATCTTTTATACAGTTTCTATGGTAGAGTCTACTGGCAAGTGGATGAAAGCTAAAAGGGAATATTGTTGCTATGCTGGATACAGAATTCAGTTTGCTTTGAAACAAATTTTGGTTTAAAAATGTGTCTGATGAGAAATTTTATTCCTTATCCAAGGAGGAAAAGAGCTCATATTTTTAATATTCCCAACCACTGTCCCTCCCAGTCCCCCATCCGTGCCTTGGTGTACACACTGCAGTTTCTCCAGTATGGCCACTGTGTACAGTGGCAGTATTTGTGTACAGTCTGAGCTGATGCTCAGGGTGTGTGTGTGCATGTGCCTGTGTGTACACGTCTGTGCACCTGTGCTTGTTCCCCCGACCCTTGAATCTCATTTTGTTACTGGTTGTAAGACGATCCTTTTACAGTTTAACTGTAATAGAAAAAAAAAGATGCATCTTCACTGGTGAAGGCTCCTTGAAGATGTAGTCTAGCCCTGGGTATTTAATCCCCGCCAAGAGATGATGGAGTTGGAGGGAACCAGATGCTAGCCTTTGGATTCAGAGACCAGAAATCAGCACTGACCTGCTGCCAGCATGCCCCTCCTGAGTCACTCATAAAATATTGAGGTTTTTTTTTTTTAAAAACTCAAGCTAAGCAAATCTTATTTAGCTATTGGACAAGGGGGGAAATGGTTTAAAGTCACTATAAAAAAGCCTTGTTTTGATAACTCAAGACCAAGACAAAACAGTCTCCACTTCTGATGTAAGATGGGCCCGCGCCTTCCTCTGGTATGTTTTCCTTGGTGTTCTTCCTGTTCTCCATCTTGTAACTAGTGCCTGTTTTTAAAGCATTCTTGAGGGTTACTTTCTCCTGTAGGAATACCCCACTTAAAAAAAAAAAAAGCTGTTTATAGAACACCTGAAAGAGCCCAGAGGTGAAGGAAGCAGTGTATTTATGGCAGGTCTGGGCCAAGAGGAAAGGAGTCCAGTGCAGGGACTTCCCCAAGACCTGCCTCCACGTCAGTGTTGCTGTGGTGCCTCGGGGCACTGCCTTTATTGCAAAAAGAAAACAGTTCTCATTTACTCCCAAAAGATAATTCTTATGAAAATGTACTTTAAAGTATTTACTGTAAATATACTCATTCCATTCTTTTTCTGGCACCAGACTAAACATTTCTAACCTTTTAAGTGAATGGTAGGTTCAATATCATGTGAATTTTTGCTGACAACAAATTAAAAGGTGTACATGTGCCTGCATATACACAGTGGACCAGGAGAAGGCAATATGGAAATAAATTTCACTGTGCTCCAAAAAGTAGCAATATAAGAATTTTTTGGGGGGAGGTATGCATTAGTATAAATAATATATATGCAGTCTAGACCAGTAGTTTTATAAAAAGGAATCATTTTTTGTTTTAAAAATATCATGCCCTCAAAATGATGAGTGATAAAGTGTAAGATATTCTTCAGCTTTAATTATTTTTTAATTTTATTCAGGTCAGAGCACTTTTTTAAATAGCAATACAACAGACAAGAAGATACTCAAAATATTTAAAATTGTATTTATACCAAGAGTACATATGTTTTAAATATTTTCTAATACTTGAGCAGTTGCTGTCTGACTGGCTTCCAAATATGCCAAGAGTTAAGCATTCAATATTTTCAACAAATGTGCTTTTTACTGGTTTATATTATCTAATAAGAATCCTTAAGTGTCTCCAGTGCAGCTGATGTTTACAGGCCTTTTGTGTTTTTCCTCCTTCTTTAGAAGGCTTGGGGAGCCACAACCAAGTTACTGTATAAAACACTAATGATGGACTAACTTCTGATGTAATAAATGAGTTGGCTACCACCTCGATGTAAAAATTTGTAAAGGGAATTTTTCACCATTTTGAGTGTTAAATGTATTTTTAACTGTCTGGTTTGTACTTCTACAACTTTTGTACTACCAAAGAAGAGTTAAAAATAAAAATGTTAAACACAGGGAGCTGTTTTTGAGTGATCCAATTGTTGGTGCCTTGGGTGCTGAAAAGCACAATTGTGGTTGGTATAACTTATCGAGCTTAATGTCACAGTGACCATTTTCTTATGTCTAAATTGTCAAGTGATCCCTTGGCTGACTTTCCTCATTGGGTTCTTCCTCTTCCCATAGTGATATCACCCCCTGATTATTATTTTGTTTAAGTCTGAAGATAATTTTGCATGTATGGAACAATTGCAGCAGCAGTACAAAGAGTTCTTGTATACTCTTCACCCCACTTTCCCTTATAGTATCATCTTACGTAACCATTGAACGATGGTCAAAGCTAAGAAAGTAACATCAGTGTAACACTATGGATTAAGTCACAACATCATTCCAGTCTCACCACTTATCCCATTAACATCCTGTTCTGTTCCAGACCGCCCACCGCATTTGGCCGTTGGCTTCCTCAGTCTCTGACTTGTGATTGACCCTCAGTTTTTCAGGATCGTCACATGTTAGTGTGTACTCACCAGTTATCTTACAGAATGCCCTTCAACCTAAGTGTGCCAGCTGTTTCTCCTGATTAGAGGGTTTGCATTTTAGAAATGATGCCCTTCCTCTTGCTCCATATTGGGCTGTTGGGGGAGAACGTGAGGTTCGTATGTATCACTAGGGATGTCAGCCTCCACTATTTGGCCCAGGTGGTGGCCACCAGCTTTCATTTCTATGACGTCACTGGTTTTCCCTTTGTAATGAATAAGTTTTTGAGGGGAGAGACTTTGAGATTGGGGCTTCCCAGGTGGCCTAGGGGTAAAGAAACTGCCTGTCAGTGTAGGAGATACGAGATGTGGGTTTGATCCCTAGATTGGGAAGATCCCCTGGAGAGGAAATGGCGATCCACTCCAATGTTCTTTCCTGGAAAATTCCATGGACAGAAGACTCTGGTGAACTACAGTCCATGGAGTTTCAAGAAGACTCAACTGATCGTGCATGCGTGCACACACACACTTTGAGATTAGGCACATCCTGTTTCTGCTTAAACTTTCACCCTTTAATTTTTACCATGTCCTTAGTTTATTAGCACTTCTATAAAAACAAAGTTGGTGGCCTAAAACAGCAAAAATTGATTCTTTCACAGTTGAGGAAGCGAAAGCCTGCCTGTCCCACGCCCTGTCTTGCCTCTGGGTGCGTACCGGCAGTCACTGGCGTTCCCCGCTCCGCAGCTACTTGGCTCATGTCTGCCTCTGTCTTCACAGGGACATCTCTGTGCGTGGGCCTCTGTTCACTCTTCTCATGGGGACACCAATCTTTATATGGATATAGGACCCTTTGTAATCTAGGATAACTGCATTTTGATTACATTTGCAAAGACCCCGATTCCAAATACGATCAATCATCTCCACAGGAACCTGGAGTTAGAACTTCAACCTATCTTTTTAGGGGCCCCTACACCATCTATTGGTGGGTCTTGCCTGCAGCTGTCTTTACTGTGAGAGGGACTCTTTCAGGTCGGTGGCTGTGACGTTTTACTATGGCTCCTTCTCTCTATTTCGTCTTCACTTTCTCTCTTTCTCCCTTTTTCTGTCTCTGCCTTTCTGGACACAAGATGCTCCAGGCTCATCCTCTCATCGTATGCTTGCTTCATCTCAGCCTTGGAGTCCACCACTAATCGAGGAGCTCTGGCTCCCTTTACTGGAGAGTGGTGTTTAGAAGTAGAGATCAGGGCACTAGGTGTGCTCGTTGATGCTGGGGTGTTACTGCCTCCAGGCATGCATACACATACGCGCACACACACACACACACACACACACACTACTAACCTATACATGTACGCCTCTTTATGTAACTTTTTATGTTTTCTTTTGGCCGTACCATGTGGCATGTGGGATCTCAGTTCCTCAATCAGGGATCACGTGTGTGCCTTTTACAGTGGACTGCCAGGAAGTCCCTGTGTAACTATGTTTGTTTATTTATTTAGACTGTGCTGGGTCTTCACTGCTGCTTGGGCTCTTCTCTAGTTGGAGCAGAGACCACTTTCTCGTCATGGGGCACAGGCTTCTCATCGTGGAGGCTTCTCTTGTTGCAGAGCACAGGCTCTCGGGCTCACAGGCTTGAGCACTTGTGGTTTGCGGGCTCTGGAGCACAGGCTCAATAGCTGTGGCGCACAGACGTAGTTGCTCAAAGGCGTGTGGGATCTTCCCGGACCAAGGGTAGAACCCACGTCTCCTGCACTGGTAGGTGGATTCATACCACTGAGCCACCAAGGAAGCCCTCTGTGTAACTATCTTTAGAACAAAATAACTGCTGCCTCTGACCCCAGTCTAGCTCCACAGGCTTCCCTCTAAACTTCCCACTTTCCTCCTTGATAACTTTTCTCCAACAATAAAGAAACCTGGCTGTTATGATCTATGATCTTTTAATATCTGTATCAACTCCAGCACATGCATAAAGTAGTTTGGATATAGACCCCTAAAGAAAGATTTCCAATGAGTTCAGTGCCGTGTACTACTCTCCTAGTTTTGAGCCTTAGGAAACCCAGCCAGAAGCCCGTTAGCCAAAACTACTTAGGTCAGCACCTTCGTTCCCCACCCCTTGGGCGTGGTTATGTGATTCAGTTTTAACACCATCATTTGTCATCGTCTACATTCCATCTTTCCTTCATATCCAGGTTAAATTTCTTAAAATGTGTGAACAGCAAACTTCACTGTTTGTGGTGCCTCACTGGGTTCTGAATTTGAATTTTCATGTGTCTGTGTGTGTGTGTTTTCCTTGAAAACGAGATGATCAGTAACAGCTTATGCGAAGGAAGTGGAAAAGCTAATTTTATAATTTTCAGCTCGTGAAAACCAGGAAACCTAGAATGTACGCATGAGGGCAGATGTTAGGACTCCCTCCTCCAGTCTCTCATTTCAGAAAGGGGTCATTTGAGGTTACAAGTTTTGTTCTTAATCAACAATTTGATATCCTCTCTGGGATCTCCCCTAGGATTCAGCTCTCTGGACACAGGTAGGTCTTGGCGAAAGTGCCAGGGAGACTGAGGGTCCCTGGCCCTATATGCTTCTGCCCTTCTTCCTCAAAATCAGATATCGAGGCCTCCTCCACCCTGATCTGACACAGTGCAAGCATGCAGGAACACTTCCTTCCCTCTCACCCACGACGGCAGGATGGTGATGCTTTGGAAGTGGGGTTCCGCCAATAAAGGTTTGGCTGTAGTCAAAGGAGACTCCAATTTGCTTGCAGGATCCTTGCCAGATCTTAAATCCTCTGGCCCTTTTGTCTGTGGGGCAGCTTCTGTCCAGGGCTTCCTTCCTTCATTCCTCATCTTCCCAGGACTGTTCTTCAGGACTGTTCTCAGATCTCTGGAGGTCCCTCATGGTAGATCCAAATGCCTGAAAGGACACCTGGGGACTCTGTCCCCGGCATTCTGTAACCGCCCAGCTGGTGTCGCTGCCCACCGGATTCAGCAGCTGTCCTGCCGGTTGTCGTTCGCCACTCGCAGAGCTGGCACTCGCGCCCTCTGCCGGCCAAACGCGAGAACCGCAGGCGGCAGAGCTTCTTGGCTCTTTGTTGATGATGGGGATCTTCTCTCAGGGCCTGGAGCTCCGAAAGTATACAGGCATGATTTCATGATGATTTACTGAATGAATAAACAAACAAAAGTCTACTTTAAAAAGGTGAAAGATTATCATTAACTATTTTATGGGAGTAAAAATTTGGATTTTTCTTAACTCATTTTCTGATCCTGCCAGCTGGTCTCTATTGTCTTTTTCACAGGAAACCCAGTTTCTTACCCAGGAACTTGCTTTCCTGCATGCGTGAACTTGGATGCTGGTAGGAATCATTGAGTTCCACTTTGAAGAGAACCTGATTCCCTGAATACTGCCCTGGAGTGGTATGAGTATAGAAGCAGTGTGATCTCAGAGAAGCAGCTCAGTCTTTGCTTCTGGGATTCAATCCTGGCTCTGACGCTCATGATGGTATGCTGCTGCTGCTGCTAAGTCACTTCAGTCATGTCCAACTTTGTGCAACCCCATAGACGGCAGCCCACCAGGCTCCCTTGTCCCTGGGATTCTCCAGGCAAGAACACTGGAGTGGGTTGCCATTTCCTTCTCCAATGCATGAAAGTGAAAAGTGAAAGTAAAGTCACTTAGTCGTGCCTGAGTCTTCGCGACCCCATGGTCTGCAGTCCACCAGGCTCCTCTGTCCATCGGATTTTCCAGGCAAGAGTACTAGAGTGGGGTGCCCCTGCCGTCTCCCAGATGGTATAGTGTTGGGAAACTGTCTTCTTGGGAAACTGTCTTCTCTCTGAAAAGCAGTTTCCTTTTCTGTAAAATGATCTCACAGGATTTTTAAGGAGTAGAAATATGCATGCCAAGTCACGGGGCCTGCCATGATCTCCACATTCACTCTGATGATGAGTGCTGTCCCTGTCAACAGCCAGGCTTGGTAGGGTCTCTGTGTTTCTGTCCCACCACAGCTGGTCAAGGTGGCCTGGGAAGAGTCTCAGCACACAGAATTTTCTCCAAGTGTGGAGCTGAGCCAGGAAACTTTTTGCTCTGAATCTGAACCACAGTTAAGAGTTCAAAACCCTCATGAAAGAGGCATCGAATAGAGGCCAGTCCATATTTGGAGGAGGCAGAGCACAGGAACAGAAAAAAAGATCTGAGGGGAGTTCCCTGGTTGTCCTGTGTGGACTCTGCTTCCACTGCAGGAAGCCTGGGTTCGATCCCTGGTCAGGGAACTACAGCCCATATCTTGCAAGTAAAAACAACAACAACAAAAAAAACCCACATGCTGCATCTAAGACTTGGCACAGCCAAAATAAATGAAATATTTAAAAGGAAAAGATAAAAATATCTAAAGATGAAGAAGGTGTGTGTAAGGGGCAGCTGAAACTCCTTCAGCCCAATGCCTCTGCCTTCTGTGAATGATGCCACCGCTCCTGGAGAACACTTCTCCTCCCCCTTAGAACATAGCCAGGTGGCCTACTCTCTGACCATAGCTGGATGTGACTGAGGTGGGCGCATGACCATCTGTGACCTGGCCCCATGGGGTCTCTTCCTGGGATATTTAACAATGGAGCTGAAGAAAGTGGTTCATTTCTCTGGTGGCTAAAGCTGGTGGTCATGCTTCCTGCCCTGCTGAGAATGCCTGTCTGAAGAAAGGAAGGGAACATGCCGAGGGAAGAGAGGCAGTCCTGGGTTCTCTCAAGGCCCAGATGCAGCTGCCCCTGAGGCTCAGCTGCCTGTCTGAGTTTCATGACCATTCCAAGAACATATCTCTCTGGTCTTACCTCATGTGTGTAGAGTTTCTATCACTTGCAACAACAACCACAGAACCCTACAGGCAATGCAATTATTTACAGAGAAGTAGATCCATGAGGGTATCAGCCACATGGCTAGTGGAGCCCAGGTCTCCAATCTTCCAGCTGAGACCACCCAGCGCTGCTCTGGATTCAGTCAGGGGCCCTGGCCCTTGCAGCTTCTGCTCTGAAATGCTCATGAAAACCCTCTCCCAACTTCACTGCCTTGGGATGACCGCCCTTCCCCCATCTTTCCTTGATCTGCTACA
>SJYC01128589.1:0-12805 GCA_006408675.1 Madoqua kirkii | reverse complement strand
AAATTGCTGATGGCAGTTAACTTTTAAAAATTTATCCCACTTACAAAATCACATTATCTGCTATAATTTTTATTTTTTCCTTTTGCTTAAAAATGTTCATGCATTTACAAATTTTGGAAAGTCAGCCCACGCTTGAACACCTAGCTTAGAAGACAGTACCTAGGCCTGTGCCGCTTGCCTGTGGGGAAGGCTCCTGACTGCACGTCTTGCGCGACCGTGCTGAGGGCAGGCCTCGGGGACTGGCTGCGGCTGTCTGCGCGGGGCATCGAGAAGGATTCCAGGGCCAGTTACGGAGCCCCGTGATTGATGAGTCACATCTGCTAGGGTGCTCACCAGCATTAACACAAAACCCCCAGATTGGTCACCTGTCACATAGAAGGTCTTTGTCTCTAGTTTCGTAAATACACTTTGGATATGATATTTCACTAGCTGTATTATAGCCACATGTAATATTTTTCTGTGCTCACTTTCACTGGTAACCCTCTAAACTGTCTACTGTTCTGTTCTTGTTAATCATGATCACTGGATGGATTTTCTGATAACTCTAGCCAGTGGTCTTTGTTCCTCCTCACACGTAAGTGATCTTTTGGATGAATTCAGTATTTTTTTTTTCATTTAGTATCTCACCAATACATGGTGCTATATTGAGAAAGTAAATCATTCTTTCTGCTGAATTTTTCATGGAGTGACTTGTGCTATGGAACTGTGTTCCTCTATGTCTAATTCTGTGGTAGCAGTAGTAATTGCAGTGGAGTTTTAATTGACTTGCATTTAATAGATATACTCAAGACATGCATTTTTTAAGAAAAAATATTTATATAGTATAAATATAGCATAAATATATAAATATAACATATATAGTATATACTACAGTGAAGAGTATTTTTCCTCACTGGAGAAATTTTAGTGAGGTAGTTCAAAATTCAATTAATATTTCTAAAGTGTAATTGAGTTTCCTTTCAGTTTTTCAAGAAATGAAGAAAGACACCAAGCTCCATTCTTGACATCCCCAAATATATATAATACATGTCCATGATTTCTAAAATGTTTGTCCTACAAATCAAAGCAAAATATTAAATATGCTTTAAATTTTATACGAAGTTATAAGTTTATAACTGTTCACTGATAGAGGTCACTGGAATTCAGAACCTGAAAATATTTTTAATTGTGTTTCCCCAAAATAGTATCTTCACTTTGGTGGGGGATGCATTTCTTTACTTTAGCTTCGTTTTGTTTTGATGACCATGAGAAAAGCAGAGCAGTGTTTCATTGTAGATGAAAAAGTGTGGCCTATAAAATGGAAACAAGCAATTGCATAAGGAAAATGGGCCGCTTTCGGAAAATGTTCTTGTAACTTCCATGTCACCTCCACAAGTGTTCTCGTGATACACCAAGTTTCTAATTGAAACCATTTCTGTTTAGAGTGTTGGATATTTTGTGTTTCAGTTTAGGTGAGATCAACCCCATTTACTTTATAATTATTCAGTAAGCCAATGTGAATTTTTTTTCTCTCCCTTTTACTTCATACAAATATTTGAAGTACACTGACAAACTTTGAGAGGAGATGTTACTTACAATGGCATTAGATTGCTAGGTGTCACTCTATATAAAAAATATTAAACCTGATTATTCTGAATATTAAGTGGGTTGAGGGTTGACCTTCTACTAGATTTAAATGGTAATGGTATTTATCGGTTTACTGCTGATGAGTTCTACTGCAAGGTTTATTTTTATTTGGGTTTATTTTTAAGAACTGATTTTGGGCCATGTTCTTTGTCAGTGAAAAGTAAAGGAGGATAAACTCTTGAATGCCAGGTATTTGAGTAAAAGACCATACTCTGTTGGGAGTGTTGGAAGCATTTCTTAATTTCATGATATTATATGTCATTGTCAATTCCAGAAAAGGTGTTTTGGGGGACTACTATAGAATGTGATTTCTTTTTCTATTTTAAATCTTACACTGATTCCTCTTCATTTTCGATTACTCTACCACAACGATGCTTTTTGTTATGAAGTTAAGTTTAACAACTCTACAAATTAAAGTATATAAGACTACAAATATTTTATTGTTTAGTAAAGGTTTTGCTTGTCCGTTGAGAACAGTGATGTTTCCGGTACTTCATAAACATGGATGGTAGCCTATTCTTTACCAGGGTGATAACAACATGAGAATCATGGTCCCTGCCTTCAGATGGACATAGCAGAAAATAATGCAAAGAGATACTCAGTTTAGTGACAACGTGTACAGAGTACCATAGGAGTGATATCAAGAAGGCTAATATGATGTGTCATCGTGGGAGCTGTGGTGGGGAGTGATTGGAAAGTTTTGAGGAGGTTATGTGGAGTGATACTTGATGGATGGGTTTATCACTGAATACAAGGGGAAGGAATATTCTCGCTGAAGGAAAGTTGAAAACAAAGTTTTGAATTTCATGAGAAGGCATGATTTAATCCTGAAATACAGAGAGTTCGATATTATCAAAATGGGACATCCAGGGAGCATTGGGCTGGGCCAGATAAACAGGGCCTTTCTTACCCAGGGCCATGTGATGCCATTTAATTTGGCTAAACCTGGGAATGTCTAGCCCTATGTTCAGATAATTTTAAGATGATTTTAAAAAACTACAGTTTTTAACTGAAAAAGATAAGTAATTTCAAAAGAATTTAAAAAACCTTGAAAAACATATAATCTTGTGAAAAGGTGTGGGTATGAGACCACGTTTTTAAGTTTCAGTGGAAAAACAAAATAAGAAAAGGAACATATTACATTTCTCTTGTATGTTCTAGAAGAAGATTGTTTGATCTAATGATTTCTGATAGGGTAGCCATGTATACTTTTTGAGATAAATGTAAGATGTCACTTCTTATTTTTGGTTTTTGTGATTTCATATTTTATGAAGGTTTGGTATGATAGTGATCATTTATGTTTTTCCCTTTCTTGAGAGTTTTTATTTTTTAAAAATGCGACTGAATACCTAAAATATGAGTTTTTTCTACGGTTTTAATGTACTGGAAAAGCATTCTTGGTATAATGCATCTTCATATTTTCTTTAATCTCTTCTCTGTCTCATGATCTGCCATATATTTAGTAGGAACAATCTTAAGATCACTTTACAGATTAAGTAATCGAGGCTCAGAAAGATTAAGCAAATGTGTGCCTGCATCCTGACACACTGCTATTCCAGTGTTCTGTCTCAGTCAGCGACTCGCGATCCTAACAGCTGACATGTGCTGGTTACTGAATACTAGGTATTATGCTGCTCAGGTGCTTTAGATGCAGTGCATAGCACACAGACTTCAGGAGGGCAGGAATTTTCAGTTATATTGTTTGCTCTTGGATTCCAAAAGGCTGGAACAGTGCTTGGCACTTAAAGGAGAATGAGTGAGTCCTCAAGGCAACAGCAGGTCCTATGTTGGGCCCGCTGTAACGCGAGAACTGTGCTTAGGAACGCTGAGTATCTTGCCTAAGATCATATGGGAAGAGCATGGTGGATCCAGCTTGTGGACCCTGGGAATCGGGTTTGAGATTCCCAACTCTGAGTCTACCCTGGACTCACCTACTCTGCTCAAGACATGAGTCTTCTGACCAGTCAGGAAACTCAGGGCAGAAGGTGGTGTTTGGTGTGATGGCTCAGCTTATGACCAACATCTGGTTTCTTTATGATCACAAGTAAAAAGAGAAGAGGATGCTGAAGCCTGTGAAACATAATCTTAGAAAGACATAACAAGATTTTTCTGCTGTTTTTTTAATGAACCATTGCTGAAATGCAGCAGTATTTTGTTATCGCTTCTCCATTTAATTAGAGCTTGAAAACTTTTTTTTTTTTTCATTTTTATACACTATTGTTTAGATACCCCCTTCTGCTTTATCTGTTAATTAAAAACACAAGATTAGCATAGAAATGTGATAATCTCAGTTGACTAAGCATTTATGACTGATTTTCTTGTTCTAACATCTGATTACAGTTTTGAATATATTAAGCTGTACTTTTATTTTTAGCTTCTAAAATCATTTTGCTACAGTACAAAAAGGAATGCTCAGTAATTTAAATTGTCTCAAAAATATATAGTCCTCTCTACTTTAACCTTTTTTAATCTAGTGTGGCTTGGTACTCACAAGAACACCTCTCTAAAACTCACTTATCCTGCTACTGTGTTCAGTGTTAGAGTTTCCTATTGCTAGTTCCATTCATTTTCATTAAGGGGTTTTTTTTTTTACCGTAAGTCACATGTATGTTTCCAGGAATGGAAAAGACCTTCTCTTATACTGGAATCAATTAACAAATTGGCTGAGTTAATGTACCAGAGTATCCATCTGCCTTATGGAAAAACAGAAATGGGGGATTCGGGATAGCAGGTCACAGGAAAAATGAGTTTTGATCTATGGTTACTAGTAGGAAGGATGTACCATATGTAGGGTCCTATTCAGGAATTCTGCTCAATCCAATAAACAGAATAGAAGTCCTCGAGAGGAAGCAGAGAAGTGCTTGAGTGGTTTCCTGGTTTAGTGAGGGCTAACCTTGTCTTGTGTTACATAGAAATGGTAGAAGGAAACTGGCCTATACCTCATTCTCTGTTATTTCTGATTTTTATTGACTTAATTGCATTATGTACATTCCTGGTTGAGAATGTCTAAAGTGATCTTTTACTTTCAGTTCAGTTGAGTCGCTCAGTCACGTCCAACTCTTTGTGACCCCGTGGACACAAGCCAGACCTCCCTGTTCATCACCAACTCCTGGAGTTTACTCAAACTCCTGTCCTTGGAGTCGGTGATGCCATCCAATCATCTCATCCTCTGTCGTCCCCTTCTCCTGCCTTCATCTTTCCCAGCATCCGGGTCCTTTAAACAAATGCAAATATGTGGGTCACTGTTTTCTCTTATGGCCTTTCTGATTATGAAGAATAGAAACTGCTGAAGCTAGTTTAAGCAATAGGAAGTGTATTAGAAGAAAATAGAGTTATCTCATGAAACGGAAACGACAGGAAGTTCAGCCAGCTCTGGGCGTCACTGCACTCAGGACCTGGGAAGCAGTCAGGAACCAGAGCATATTCTCTCTCTGCTCACTCTCTCTGTTCACTTGGTCTTCCATTGTTTCTTCTTGCTGTGTTGCTGCTTCATTTTCCTCTTGCTCTGAAGACTACGTTCCTCTGTCCTGTCTTCAGAGGTCGTTCCGGTGACATCCAGGTTATCACCTTCCAAGCCCCACATCTGCGGATAGTGAATTAGTCTTTGAGGTCTGGTTTCAGTTTCTTGGCAGTAGGAACTCACTGACCCAGCTTATACTAAGCGTTTGTGCTGTGCTTAGTTGCTCATGTCCGACTCTTCCCGACCCCGTGGACTGCAGCCCACCAGGCTCCTCTGTCCATGGGGATTCCCCAGGCAAGAACACTGGAGTGGGCTGCTATGCCCTCCTCCAGGGGATCTCCCCCACCCAGGGATTGAACCCAGGTCTCCAACACTGCAGGTGGACTCGTTACCGTCTGAGCCACCAGGGAAGCCTATATTCAGTGTTTATCTCGTTTTTAATCAATAACATGGCTAGACAGAGAAAAGTAGGCAGGATGATGTTTACATAGATATACAGGGCCAATTACTGTATTGTTCTCGGTCCATGGAATTTTCCAGGCAAGAATTCTGGAGCGGGTAGCTGTTTCCTTCTCCTGGGGGTCTTCCCAGCCCAGGAAGTGAACCTGGTTCTCCCACATTGCAGGCGGATTCTTTACCGTCTGAGCCACTTAGTATGTATGATACGCAGAGGATGGAGCCTGCACTAAGCAGGCACCAAAGAGAATGGCTGCCATGCATTCACTGAGTGCTTCCTATTTGGCAAGTACATTCATTATCTTATTTAGTCCTCATACTTCTATGGCCATTTATCTCTACTTTAGAGTAGAAAAAATTGAGGCATCAAAGTATCATAAGTATGTTGTCCAGTGTCATACAACTGATGAGTGGAAGATCTGAGTCTGGATCAAGTGGATGACGAAGCCTGGGAGACTAAGCAGAGCACCTCAGCCATGTGCTCGCTGTCATTTCCTGTTTCCTCCCTTTTGTGAATATGGTCAGACGTGTGGGCATCTCACAGGAAGCCATTTAATAAACGGGAGTGAGAGGAAGCCTCGCTGTGGGGTGAGAGACTCCCTTGTAAGTCTTCGCTCCACCTTTTCCCGGGATGGTTCATCCCCACAGTTCCATGGCGCAGGGCTGGTGGATTCACTGCTTCCTGCAGAAGGTCCGTGCAGTCTCCTTGAACCCTCGCTCACAACACGTCCATACAACAGACAGGAGATTAAGCGTAGAACTGTGCAGCTGGGTTCGTGACTACCCGAGGATTTGGGTAACCATTGCTCAAAGTAATGTTCCGAAGTAAAACCTTGTTTACACTGGAGCATCTAGCTTTTCTTAACTATTCTGGCCAAGTAGAAATTCTGGCCCTTGAATCCATTAGATTCCATTAGAATCCATTAGAACACAGATGACATAGAAACAAGCTTAACCTTCTTGCTTGCTTTTTTGTTCTTGTTTTCTGGGGTTTTCAGATAGTATCCTGCATCACAGACCCACTGATTTAAAGAGATAATTAAAATTAAATGTATGCAAATTTTATAGAGGGTTACATTTTCACCAGGTTTCTGATTTTATGACTTGTAAATGAAAATAATTGTTATTTACCAAACCTAATAACTTGGCAATGTTGCTCATTAATGATGCCAGTGGTTTCTGTCTGATTCTTGGAGGTTTGATGTCATCTGTCGAACCACTGTGACACAAGGGCAAAGATGTCATTCATTTGCTATTTCTTTAGTAAACAGAGGTCATTTCCTTCTAATGCAGGGTTATGACTTCTATTGGAATTAATATTATGTTTTTATGAAATAACTTGAGATAGTAGTGTCTGTCTGTGGCCTATGGACAGAGAAGCCTGGCGGGCTACAGTCCATAGGGTCCCAAAGAATCAGACACGACTGAAGTGACTTAACAGACACACTCACACACCTACTTATACTTCATATGAATTTTGTGTTCTCAAACTGACTTTAATGCTGGACATTTTTTATTATGTAGTTTGATTTCCTTTTTTTGTAGGGATGGAAATAGTGCAAATTTTCTGTGCACATTTTTCACAGGGTGCTTTTCAAGTGGTAGAAGTGTGATAAATATCTGCTGTGTGAATGAATGAATACGTGGATAAATTAATGAATAAATGAAATAGGCCTCTAATTGGCTGTGCAAAGTACCGATCAAATGCCGTTAGATGACTAAGGACTTTCTGGGAAAATAATCCTGAATGTTTTACCCTTAAATGTTAATCTTCTATTTTTATCTTCCACTGATTGATTTCTTTAAATGGCAAAATGAAGAAGTAATTATTGTGATACAAACCAGTATGTGTTGTGCAAACAGACCAAAATTCCTTTTTGCTGTGAGTCAGAATGAAGGTTTGGGGATGCTGAGAGCGTCTTCTTGAATCGTGTGGACGTGAACGTCTCAGAGATTTACCGAGGCAGTGTCAGTGCTCTTCTCCGGATGTTGTCATCCTACAGGAGTCACGGAAGGCGACTACTGTCCTGTTTCAATCCATTTTCCTCTAACGGCAGCTATTTGTTACACCGGCTCTGTCCTGTTGCAGACAATGACAAGGACTTCAGAAAGCAGCAGTAGTTTATAACATGCTGGAAAGTATTCATTTTTAACAGTGTGCTTCAGAATAATTGGGCAGCAACATCAGATGTGTGGTTATGTGTTAGAGAGTCATTAGGCCTGTATTTCTTTTAGCCTCTCTCCCATAGGCGCCCTCTGCCCATTCACTGTGTAAATCACTAGAGAATGTGAATGGTGCAGCTAGAATAGTGCTGAGGTAGGTGGTTCCTTGCCGTTTAAGACTGTTCATAATGAGTAACTTTAAATCTCAGGGAGCAGTATTTCTCCCTTCATCCTTAAAATTCCCATTATGCGGCTTTAAAATTAGGAATCTATTTACACATAAAGTAATGATGGAATAAAAATTGAAATAATTATGTCTGCTATTTGAGATGTTTTAAAACCCAAGGCAGGACATAAACATATGGCATGATACACAAAGAATCTGTAAACCTCTTTGTAACTGAATGAAAGCATAATTGGTGTGTAATTTAAAAATTTATTTTTTATCATATTGTGCCATGCTATAAATATTTAAGACTGTTTTGTCAAATATATATCATCTAAAGGAAAGAAAATTATAATTTTCATATCCTATTTGTACTTAAATGTGTGTCCTCGTAGAAACAATTATTGGAGTTTCTATATTTTTGCTTTATGATATCATGTAAACATGCCTGGTGAAATTCCTCAATTTATTCATAATTTCTGAAGTCTCTCCATATCCACATGCTAAATTAATCAGAAACCTTGTATTGAATACCTTCTTTGTATAAGTTTTCTGTTTATTCATGCTCGCTACTTTGAAGGAAAATGAGAAAATTAAAGATATTTGATCATTTGATAAAGTGTGTTGGGGAAAGGGAGTGGATAAGACACAATAATAGAATCTCCAAAGACCTTTTATAGTAGGATTTAGAAAACACCATACAGTGGTCTAAATTGCAAGAGCCACCCAATAAACATTGGGGCAAATTATTGAATTTCTTTTATGTGACCAGATGTATTAAAAATACGCTTAATTCCCAAGAGATTTGCAAACTGACTTTTGACTGTATTTAGCAGAACTTAGAAATGTTTTGGACGGTGGAGCCTGGTGGGCTGCTGTCTGTGGGGTCACAGAGTCGGACACGACTGACATGACTCAGCAGCAGCAGCAGAAATGTTTTACTCCCCCTACGCAAATTAATTGAATAATACTTCATCCACTTACTTTGTAAGTATCTGGGTATTGAAAAGCAGGCACAGGGCAAATGTTCCACAATGTTAGTTCAACTGAAGTCATCACATGTTTACTTAAGTACTTTCTATGGGTAAGCACATTGTTGGTGTTTAGAATACATAAGTTGAGCCAATCAGATAGGGTCTTTGTCCTCCAGGAGCTTAAAATCTAGTGAATGACTAGATAGTCATGTAACAATGCAGATAGTCATGTAACAGTCATGTAAGAACGCATTTTAAAGTGGGATACGATCCTCTCCTGGGGCCACGGAAGGCATCTCGGGAGAAATGACGTTTGGCCCGAAAGGTAAATGACTAAAGGAAGATGGGAGGGAGAGAAGAAATAGGCAGCTGGGGAGGGTGGCTTGGAGGCTGGAAGCAGAGTGGCCTTTCAGGGCAGTGAGAGGCAGCCAGACTGAGCAGGTGAAATGCCAGGTTGAGAGTGGAGCGGTGGCAGGGGCAGGCCCTCATGGGGAGGCTTGTGCAGAGCCTGAGAGCAGGGAAGCCACCGTGGGGTGCTGGGTGGGAGAGGTCCCACGCGTGCTCCACGCAGGGTGCTCCGGCTGTGGTGTGGAGAGTCAGTGGAGGGAAGGGACGCTTTCAAGGAAGCCAGCAGCGGGGCGTCTTGCCTGTTTCTTCTTGTCCAGGTGGATGACAGGTCTCTCTTCTTGAAATCCTGGAAGATGAGCAGGGTTTTGTGGTTTGCTTGGTTAGGGGTTTGGGGGAGGAGGGATGGGCCGGGATGGTGGATGACAAAGGGAGTTTATTTGGAGGCGTGTGAATCTGACGTGCCTGTGAGGTATTTGTAAAGCCGCTGAAAAGGCAGGTGCGTGTTTAAAGCAGAACTGAAGAGAAAGGTCTGAGGCGGAGCTAACAACGTGGAAATGATGAAAGCAAAATGAGTGAATTAAGTGGACTGGTGAATCAGTGAAGCTTTGAATTACTCTTGAATGAGTGAAAGAAATATTTGAGTGTAGGAATACATCTGACTTTTTAAACTATATATTTGTAATATATATGTAAGCTGTCAGGTCATTTTGCCTCTAGGTCTTTAAGTTCAGTGATGTTTTTTCTATTTTGGCCGTGCGGGCTCCTTTTGGCTGCGCAGGGGCTGTCTGGTTGCGGTGAGTGGCCCCCCTCCGACGCCGTGGCGGCCTCTCGTACTGTGGGCCGCGGGCTCTGGGCGCTGGCTGCGCTGGCTGTGGCGAAGGTGCTCAGCTGCTCCACAGCACGTGGAATCTTCCCAGACCAGGGATCAAACCCACGTCCCCTGCCTTGGCAAGAGGATTCTTATCCATTGTACTCACAGAAAAGCCCCCCTAGCTTTTTTATTATTAAATGAGGAGGCAATTTCAATATTATTTCTGACTTTTGATAGTAGTGTCCAATGTCTGTCATTTCTAGTGCTATTAATCTAGTTTGACAATAAAAATCTAGAATAATGTTTATTTATTTAGCTTATTTGCTTACTTAAAGATTCACTTTGAGAGTTACGTATTTCCTTTAAAAATCTTAATATGCATTATTTCATCTTGGATAACTTCATAGTACCACAAATAACAGTGACATCTGGAAAATGTGAAATGGGAAACATGTTTTCATTGTACTCAGAAATGTCCCTAATGCTGTACAAATAAACTATTAGTCAAAAGATTTTTATAAAAGCACCGTTCATAGAAAGAAACCTGTTTCCTTTGGAGAGTTTTTTCCTCTGGGAAGAAAACAGGAGCATAACTGGCTTTGCTTCTTGGGAGTCCTGCTATCTGGCCAGTAGAGCTCACTGTAACGTTTGAAATAATGCAACAGTGAGCAATGTGAACACAGATTACAGCTTTGTGAAAGTGAAAGTCAGTCAGTCATGTCCGGCTCTTTGTGACCCCATGGACTCTACAGTCCATGGGATTCTCCAGGCCAGAATACTTCTCCAGGGGATCTTCCCAACCCAGGGATCGAACCCAGGTCTGCTGCATTGCAGGCAGATTCTTTACCAGCTGAGCCACCAGGGAAGCTTTGTACTATTCTTAAATGACTGGGACTTTACAATGGCAACACAGAAACTGTCTCTTGTTATTTTCACATCTCAAGGCATGTATACTGGTTTACCTAAAATAAAGACATTTCCCTAGTTTTTCTATGACTAAAAAAAAATAATAAATTTAAAGAGAAATTATCTTCTGAAAAAGGTGTATTATATCTAGATTTTCTCCCTGTGTTCAGTTCAGTTCAGTTGCTCAGCTGTGTCCAACTCTTTGCGACCCCATGAATCGCTGCATGCCAGGCCTCCCTGTTCATCACCATCTCTCGGAGTTCACTCAGACTCGAGTCCATCGAGTCAGCGATGCCATCCAGCCATCTAATCCTCTGTTGTCCCCTTCTCCTCCTGCCCCCAATCCCTCCCAGCATCAGAGTCTTTTCCAATGAGTCAACTCTTTGCATGAGGTGGCCCAAGTACTGGAGTTTCAGCTTTAGCATCATTCCTTCCAAAGAAATCCCAGGGCTGATCTCCTTCAGAATGGACTGGTTAAGGGAGGGTTAATACCTACTTCACAGTCAGCACCATAAGGTTAAATTAAGAGATAAGAAGGCTTTGAGTAAACTAAGTGACAACTTAAATGATATATAGTGGTAAGTGACTGTCCACTTAAAGAGGAAGATGGAATTGTTCACCAAGTCTCTTTAGAAAATGAAAGAAAACAAAGATGGATGAAAAAATAGATGGGTTAAAATTGTCAGCAAAAAGGTTTGAATGAGGTAAAAGCAGACGGTGACCCTGCTCTGCATTTGGAGCATGGTCGCTGTGCAGCCACAGTAAAGGACAAAGCTGTGTCCTCAGCCACAGTGGTCAGAGGTCCAGTTTCCTGTTGGCCGTGGCCTTCTCGGTGGGCCTCCCTTGGGCTGCTCCAGACTGACTGCTGAGCGAGGTCACTGCTCAGAGTTGTTTAACTGCTGGATTTTCATATTTACTTTTTTCAAGGCTTTATTTACTTAGAAGAAAAATACTAAAACAGGGGGAAAGAAGGTTTTATATGATAGCTGTTAGTTTTCATCACAAAAGAGAGGAACTCGCCTTTCCCCCATTGTGTTTCAAAGCTCCCTGTTTTAAAGCTGAATTGAAGCCATTCCAGTCCTGATACCCAGTACATGGGTATTGCTTAAAAAAGACCGTCCCCTGCAGCAGGGCCGGCGCGCGTTCCTCCTGTCCGTCCCTGCGCCGTGAGGAGCAGACAGGCAGCTCTCTGATCCGACATCTCAGATATGCTGCTTCCCCTCCACAGCGTGAAACCTGCACATTTTTGCAGAGATCTGTGCCCATTTCATTCATCTGCCTGTCTTTCCCAATCCATCTGCCTGTCCAACTGTCTCTTCTAGTACCAGAAAACATGCTCGTGCTCTAGAATCCCCTAGATTTTGAAAAGAGATATAAGTCGCTGCTGAACCGAAAGCCAGCCCGGCGGCACTGGAGCGCTCTCCCGTGATCCTTGTTCACGGGATCCTTATCTCCCATGATCCTTGTTCACAGCTGCAGGGTTAATCCTGGGCTGGGGGCGGGGCTGGGGCCTTTTATGTCATTGCTGGACAGAAAAGTGGTTTGCTCCTGCCTGTCGGAGCTTGGTCTGCCCTAGCTTCTTCTGCCTGTGTACCTATGACCTAGACATACCAGGAGTCCTCAACTGCAGGAGGAAAGGGAACCCCCTGCCCCCTTGTAAAGTGCATCTTACATCTTTTTCTCACCTTTCTTAACTTTAACAAACGTGAGAAACAGGAAATTGCGGGAAGCTTTCTTTTAATGTAGTTTTTATTTAGTCAGTTATTTTTAGCCGTGCTGGGTGGTCTTTGCTAAAGAGGGAAGCGCAGGCCCTTTTTCCAGCTGCTGAGAGCAGGTGTGGTGTGTAGGCTTCCCACTGCGGTGCCTTCTCTAGCTGGAGGGTGCAGCCCCCCCCC
>SJYC01128585.1:0-10646 GCA_006408675.1 Madoqua kirkii | reverse complement strand
AAAGACTCTGATGCTGGAGGGATTGGGGGCAGGAGGAGAAGGGGACGACAGAGGATGAGATGGCTGGATGGCATCACTGACGTGAGTCTGAGTGAACTCCGAGAGATAGTGATGATCAGGGAGGCCTGGCGTGCTGTGAATCATGGGGTCGCAGAGTCAGACATGACTGAGCAACTGAACTAAACTGAGCATCAGACTTTACTTTCACCACTAGACACAGCCACAACTGGGCATTGTTTCTGCTTTGGCCCAGCCGCTTCATTCTTTCCGGTGCTATTAGTAATTGCCCTCTGCTCTTGCCCGGTAGCACATTGGACATCTTCTAACCTGCTGGGCTCATCTGTCAGAGTCATATCTTTTTGCCTTTTTATACTGTTCTTGGTTTCTCACAGCAGGATACTGGAGTGATTTGCCATTCCTTCCTCCAATGGACCACATTTTGTCAGAAGTCTTTACTGTGACCCATCAGTCTTGAGTGGCCCTACAGAGCATGGCTTATAGTTCATTGAGTTACACAGCCCCTTCATCACAACCAAGTCACTGATCTGTGCAGGAGATTTTGCTGTGCAACAGATTTTAAGCTTAATTAGGTCACATTTGTTCATTTTTGTTATTATTTTCATTTCTCTAAGATGTGTGTGAAAAGGATCTTGTATGATTTATATCTAAGAATGTTCTGCCTATGTTTTTTCTAAGAGTTTTATAGTGTCCAGCCTTATCTTTATTTTGTTTCAGCCTTATCTTTAGATCTTTAATCCATTTTGAGTTTATTTTGTGTATGGTATTAGGAAGTGTTCCAATTTCATTCTTTTGCATGTAGCTGTCTAGTTTTCTCAGTGCCAGTTATTGAAAAGACTATCTTTTCCACATTGTATATTCTTGCCTTCTTCATCAAAGATAAGGTGACCATAGGTATATGGACTTATATCTGGGCTTTCTATTCTGTTCCATTGATCTGCATTTCTGTTTTTGTGCCAGTATCCTACTGTCTTGATTACTGTAGCTTAGTAATATAGTCAGAAGTCAGGGAGCTTGATTCCTCTGGCTCCATTTTCTTTCTTAAGATTGTTTTGACTATTCAGGGTATTTTGCGTTTCCATACAAATTTTAAAAGTTTTGTTCTCTTTCTGTGAAAAATGCCGTTGGTACTTTGATGGGGATTGCAGTGAATCTGTAGATTGCCTTGGGTAGCATAGTCATTTTGACAATATTGATTTTTTTCTATGCAAGAATATATATATATACATACATTTTTTTCCAGTTTAAGTTTCTTTCATCAGCGTCTTATAGTTTTCAGAGTACAGTACAGTTTTTTGTCTCCTTACATAGGTTTATTCCTAGGTATTTTACTCTTTTTGATTTGATGATGAATGGAATTGTTCCTTAATTACTCTTTCTTATTTTTCATTGTTAGTGTATAGACATGCAAGAGATTCCTGTGTTGTTATTGTTCAGTTGCTCAGACTCTTTGTGACCCCATGGATTGCAGCATGCTGGGCTTTCCTGTCCTTCAATATCTTCCAGAGTTTGCTCAAACTCATGTCTATTGAGTTGGTGATACCCATCTGACCATCTCCTCCTCTGTCATTCCCTTTTTCTCCTGTCCTCAGTTGCTCCCCACATCAGGGTCTTCTTCAGTGTATTGGCTCTTCTTTTGATGATGAATGGAATTGTTCCTTAATTACTCTTTCTTATTTTTCATTGTTAGTGTATAGACATGCAAGAGATTCCTGTGTTGTTATTGTTCAGTTGCTCAGACTCTTTGTGACCCCATGGATTGCAGCATGCTGGGCTTTCCTGTCCTTCAATATCTTCCAGAGTTTGCTCAAACTCATGTCTATTGAGTTGGTGATACCCATCTGACCATCTCCTCCTCTGTCATTCCCTTTTTCTCCTGTCCTCAGTTGCTCCCCACATCAGGGTCTTCTTCAGTGTATTGGCTCTTCTCATCAGGTGGCCAGAGTATTGGAGCTTCAGCTTCAACATCAGTCCTTCCAATGAATATTCAGGACTGATTTCCTTTAGGATTGGCTAGTTTTGACAGTCCCTTGGACAGTAAGGAGATCAGAGTCTTCTCCAGCACCACAGTTTGAAAGCATCAATTTTTTCATTCTCAGTGTTCTTTATGGTTCAACTCTTACATCTGTACAAAACTACTGGAAAAATCATAGTTTTGGCCAGAAAAACCTTTGCGGCAAAGTGATATGTCTCTGCTTTTGAATTTTCTTCCAAGGAGCAAGTGCCTTTTAATCTCATGGCTACAGTCACTGTCCACAGTGATTTTGGAGCCCTAGAAAATATAATCTGTCACTGTTTCCATTTTTCCCCCACCTCATTGGCATGAAGTGATGGGACTGAATGCCATGATCTTAGTTTTATGAATGTTGAGTTTTAAGACAGCTTTTTCACTCTCCTCTTTTACCTTCATCTAGAGGCTTTTTAGTTCCTCTTCACTTTCTGCTATAAGGGTGGTGTCATCTGCATATCTGAGGTTATTGATATTTCTCCTGGCAATCTTGATTCCAGCTTGTGCTTCTTCCAACCCAGCGTTTCTCATGATGTACCTTGCATATAAGTTAAATAAGCAAGGTGACAATATACAGCCTTGACGTACTCCTTTTCCTATTTGGAACCAGTCTGTTGTTCTGTGTCCAGTTCTAACTGTTGCTTCCTGACCTGCATATAGGTTTCTCAAGAGGCAGGTCAGGTGGTCTGGTATTCACATCTCTTGAAGAATTTTCCCAGGTTATTGTGATCCACACTGTCAAAGGTCCTAGTATAGTCAATAAAGCAGAGGTAGATATTTTTATGGAATTTCCTTGTTTTTTCTATGATCCTACGTGCATTTATACTCAGTCCTGTCCAGTTCTTTGTGACCTCATGGACTGTATAGCCTGCCAGACTCCTCTGTCCATGGAATTTTCCAGGCAAGAATACTGGAGTGGATTGCCATTTCCTATTCCATCTATAATCCAACAGATGTTGGCAATTTGATCTCTGATTCCTCTGCCTTTTCTGAATTCAGCTTGGACATCTGGAAGTTCTTGGTTTAAGTACTGTTGAAGCCTAGCTTGAAGGGTTTTGAGCATAACCTTATCAGTATGTGAAATGAGCACAACTGTGTGGTAGTTTGAACATTCATTAGCACTACCCTTCTTTGAGATTGGGAAGAAAACATGACCTTTTCCAGTCCTGTGGACACTGCTGGGTTTTCCAAATTTTATGACATATTGAATGGAGTACTTTCCCAGCATCATTTTAGGATTAGAAATAGCTCAGCTGGGATTCTATCACCTCCTCTAGCTTTGTTAGTAGTAATGCTTCCTAAGGCCCACTTGACTTCACACTCTAGGATGTCTGGCTCTAGGTGAGTAATCACACCATCATGGCTTGCTGTTGTACAGACGCTCAGTCATATCCGACTCATTGTGACTCAATGGACCGTGGCATGCCAGGCTTCCCTGTCCTTCACCATCTCCCAGGCCGTGCTCAAATTCATGTCCATTGAGTCAGTGATGCTATCCAACCATCTTGTCCGCTGTAGTCCCCTTCCCTTTCTGCCTTCAATCTTTCCCAGCATCAGGGTGTTTTCAAATGAGTCGACTGATTCTGCATCAGGTGGTCAAAGTATTGGAGCTTCAGCTTCGGCATCAGTCCTTCTAATGAATATTCAGGATTGATTTCCTTTAGGACTGACTGGTTTGATAATCATAGTGGTTATCTGGGTCATTAAGACCTCTGTGTTCTTGCTATCTCTTCTTAATTTCCTCTTCTTCTCTTAGGTCCATACCATTTTCTGTCCTTTATTATGCCCATCTTTGCATGAAATGTTCTTTTGATATCTCTGATTTTCTTGAAGAGATCTCTAGTCTTTCCCATTCTATTGTTTTCCTCTTTTTCTTTGCATTGATCACTGAGGAAGGCTTTCTTAACTCTTCTTGCTGTTCTTTGGAACTCTACATTCAGATGGATATATCTTTCCTTTTCTCCTTTCCCTTTTGCTTCTCTCTCCTTTTTTTTCTCCTCAGACAACTATTTGTCCTTTTTGCATTTCTTTTTCTTGGGGATGGTTTTGGTCCATGCCTCCTGTACCATGTTATGAACCTCTGTCCATAGTTCTTTAGGCACTCTGTCAGATCTCATCCCTAGAATCTACTTGTCACTTCCACTTTGTAACCATATGAGATTAAGTCATATCTGAATGGCCTGGTTGTTTTGCCGACTTTCTTCAATTTAAGTCTGAATTTTGCAATAAGGAGTTCATGATCTGAGCCACAGTCAGTTCCCAGTCTTGTTTTTGCTGACTTTATAGAGCATCTCCATCTTCAGCTGCAAAGAATATAATCAACATGATTTTGGTATTGACCATCTGGTGATGTAGATATGCAGAGTTGTCTCTTGTGTTGTTGCAAGAAAGTGTTTTCTATGACCAGTGCGTTCTCTTGGCAAAGCTGTTAGCCTTTCCCCTGCTTCATTTTGTACTCCAAAGGCCAACTATGCCTGTTACTTCAAGTGTTTCTTGACTTCCTCCTTTTGCATTCTAGTCCCCTATGATGAAAAGGACATCTGCTTTTGGAGTTAATTCTAGAAGGTCTTGTAGGTCTTAATAGAACCATTCAGCTTCAACTTCTTCAGCATTAGTGGCTGGATTATTGTGATATTGAATGGTTTGCTTTGGAAATAAACAGAAATCATTCTGTCATTTTTGAGATTGTACCCAAATACTGCATTTCAGACTCTTGTTGACTATGAGGGCTACTCCATATCTTCTAATCACTTCTTTCCCATAGTAGATATAACATTCATCTGAATTAAATTCACCCATTCTGGTCTGTGTTAGTTCACTGATTCCTAAAACATCAATGTTCTCTCTTGCCATCTCCTGTTTCATCACCCCCAACTTACCTTGATTCATGGACCTAACATTCCAGGTTCCTGTGCAGTATTGTTCTTTATAGCATCAAACTTTACTTTCACCACCAGATACAGCCACGACTGGGCGTTGTTTCTGCTTAGGGTCAGCCTCTTCATTCCTTCTGGAGCTATTTCTCTGCTCTTCCCCAGTAGCATTTGGACACCTTTTGACCTGGGGAGCTCATCTTTCAGTGCCTCATACTATTCATGGTTAGTGTATAGAAATGCAAGTGATTTCTGTGTACTGTATTAAATTTGTGTCCTATAACTTTCTGAATTCATTGATGAGCTGTAGTAGTTTTCTGGTGGAATCTTTAGGGTTTTCTACATATTACTATTATGTCTTCTGTGTACAATGACAATTTCACTTCTTTTCCAATTTGGATCATTTATTTTTTTCTCTTTCTGACTACTGTGGCTAGGATTTACAAAGCTGTATAAATAATAGTGGCAAGAATGGGTCCCTCTGTCTTGTTCCTAATCTTAGATTAAATGGTTTCATTTTTTCACCACTGGGAATAACGTTTGGTGTAGGTTTGTCATCACTATCAGTTCAGTCGCTCAGTTGTATCCGACTCTTTGCAACCCCATGGACTGCAGCCTGTCCATCACCAACTCCCAGAGTTTACTCAAACTCATGTCCATTGAGTCGGTGATGCCATCCAACCATCTCATCCTCTGTCATCCCCTTCTTTCCCTGCCTTCAATCTTTCCCAGCATCAGGATCTTTTCAAATGAGTCAGCTCTTCACATCACGTGCCCAAAGTAATGGAGTTTCAGCTTTAACATCAGTCCTTCCAATGAATATTCAGGACTAATTTTCTTTAGGATGGACTGGTTGTATCTCCTTGCAGTCCAAGGGACTCTCAAGAGTTTTCTCCAACACCACAGTTCAAAAGCATCAATTCTTTGGCACTCAGCTTTCTCTATAGTCTAACTCTCACATCCATACATGACCACTGGAAAAACCATAGCCTTGACTAGATGGACCTTTTTTGGTAAAGTTGAGGTAGGCTCCGTCTATACTCACTTTGTGGGGAGTTTTTATAAATGAATGTTGAGTTTTGTTAAAAACCTTTTTTTTTTTTTGCATCTGAGATTATCATATGGTTTCTGTTCTTCACTTTGTTATTGTGGTATATCACATTGATTTATGTCTACTGAAGAATCTTTGCATCGCTGGGACAAACCCCACTTGGTCATGGTAAATGATCCTTTTTATGTATTGTTGGATTCTGTTTCCTAGTATTTTATGAGGATTTTTGCATCTGCTTTCATCAGTGGAACTGGCCTGTAATTTTCTTTTTCTGTGATATCCTTGGTTTTGCATCAGGGTGTTAGTGGCCTTGTAGAATGAGTTCGGGAGTATTCCTTCTACTGCAGTTTTTTGGAAGGGTAGGTATTGGTTCTTGCCTAAATGTTTGCTAGAATTCATCTGTGAAGCCATTCATTCTTAGGATTTTGTTTGTTGCAACATGTTTTATTACAGTTTCAATTTCAGTGCTTGTGATTGTTCTGTTTATATTTAGTCTTCGATGGTTATACTTTTCTAAGAGTTTGTCCATTTCCTCCTGGTTGTCGATTTTATTGGCATATAGTTGCTTATAGTAGTCTCTTATGATCCTTTGAATTTCTACAGTGACTATTGCAACTCTTTTTCATTTCTAATTTTATTGATTTGAGTCTTTTTTCTTTATGAGTCTAACTAATAGTTTACCTATTTTGTTGATCTTCTTAAAGAACCAGTTTTTAGTTTTATTGATCTTTGCTATTGTTTTCTTTATTTCTTTTTCATGTATTTCTGCTGTGATCTTCATGAGTTCTTTCATTCTGCTAACATTGGGTATTTTTTTCTTCTTTCTCTAACTGCTTTAAGTGTAAGTTGAGGTTACTGGTTTATGGTTTTTCTTATTTCTTGAGGTAGGATTCTATTGCTATAAACTTCTCTCTTTGTTCTGCTTTTGCTAAATCTTACAGGTTTGGGGTCATTGTGTTTTCATTTCACTTGTTTCTAGATTTTTTAAAATTTCCTTTTATATTTCTTCAGTTATCTCTTGATTATTTAGAAGTATATTGTTTAGCCTCCATGTGTCTGTGTTTTTTAGTTTTTTCCTCTGTAACTGATACCTAATCTCATAGTGTTGTGGTTGGAAAAGATGCTTGATAATGATTTCCATTTCCTAAATTTGTTGAGACTTGATTTGTGACCCAAGATATGATTCATTCTGGAGACTATTCCTGTTCGCTAGAGAAGAAAGTGTATTCTGCTGCTTTGGGATGGAATGTCCTGAGATATCAATTAAGTCTATCAGTTCTAATGTGTTATTTTAAGTTTGGTTTTCCTTATTAATTTTCTGTCTGGATAATCTGTCATTGGTGTAAGTGGGGTGTTAAAGTCATCTACTATTATTGTGTTACTGTCTATTTCTCTTTTTATAGGTGTTAGCATTCGCCTTATTTATTGAGATGCTTCTATGTTGGGTGCATAACCATTTACAATTGTTATATCTTCTCTTTGGAATGATCTCTTGATCATTGTATAGTGTTCTTCCTTGTCTCTTGTAACTGTCTTTATTTTAAAGTCTATTTTGCCTGAGTATTGCTACTCCAGCTTTCTGTTGAGCTACATTTGCATGGAATATCTTTTTCCATCCCCTTACTTTCAGTCCAGGTATGTCTCTAGAGCTGAGTGGGTCTCTTATAGGTGGCAAATGCATATATGGGTCTTGGTTTTATATCCATTCAGCCAGTATGTCTTTTTGTTGGAGCATATAATCCATTTACACTAAGATAACTATTGATATGTATACTCTTATAGCCATTTTGTTAATTGATTTGGATTTGTTTGTATAGATTTTTCCCCTCCCTTTCCTCTTTCTTTTTCTTCTCTTGTATTTTGATGGCTATCTTTAGTGTTGTGTTTGGATTGCTTTTTCTTTCTTGTGTGTGTACCTGCTGATTTTTGACATGAGGTTTTGATATGGCAATCTATATGTATCTATATTATGTATACATATATATGTGTATATATGATATATATGTTATATATATATATATATATATATATACACACATATCCTGGTCTTGTTTTTGCTGACCATATAAAGCTTCTCCATTTTTGGCTGCAAAGAATATAATTAATCTGATTTCGGTATTGACCATTTGGTGATGTCCACGTCTTCTCTTGTGTTGTTGGAAGAGTGTGTTTGCTATGACCAGTGCATTCTCTTGGCAGAACTCTGTTATCCTTTGCCCTGCTTCATTCTGTACTCCAAGGCCAAATTTGTCTGTTATTCCAGGTGTTTCTTGACTTCCTACTTTTATATTTCAGTCCCCTATAATGAAAAGAACAGCTTTTTTGAGTGTTAGTTCTGCAAGGTCTTGTAGGTCTTCATAGAACTGTTCAACTTCAGCTTCTTCAGCATTACTGGTCGGGGCATAGACTTGGATTACCTTGATATTGAATGGTTTGCCTTGGAAATGAATGGAGATTATTCTGTTTTGTTTTGTTTTGTTTTGTTTTATTTTGAGATTGCATCCAAGTATTGCATTTTGGACTCTTGTTGACTATGATGGCTACTCTCTTTCTTCTAAAGGATTCTTGCCCATGGTAGTAGATATAATGATCATCTGAGTTAAATTCAACCATTCCAGTCCATTTTAGTTCGCTGATTCCTGAAATGTCGACGTTCACTCTTGCCATCTCCTGTTTGACCACTTCCAATTTGCCTTGATTCATGGACCTAACATTCCAGGTTCCTATGCAGTGTTGCTCTTTACAGCATCAGACTTTGCTTCCATCACCAGTCACATCCGCAACTGGGTATTGTTTTTGCTTTGGCTCCATCTCTTTATTCTTTCTGGAGTTATTTCTCCATTGATCTCCAGTAGCATATTGGGCACCTACTGACCTGGGGAGTTCATCTTTCAGTGTCCTATCTTTTTGCCTTTTCATACTGTTCATGAGATTCTCAAGGCAAGAATACTGAAGTGGTTTGCCATTCCCTTCTCTGGTTGACCACATTTTGTCAGAACTCTCCACCATGACCCATCCATCTTGGGTGGCCCTACACAGCATGGCTCATAGTTTCATTGCGTTAGACAAGGCTGTGGTCCATGTGATTAGATTGGTTACTTTTCTTTGATTGTTATTTTCAGTTTGTCTGCCCTCTGATGGAGAAAAATAAGAGGTTTATGGAAGCTTACTGATGGGAGAGACTGACTGAGGGGGAACTGGGTCTTGTTCTGATGGGTGGGGTCATGCTCAGTAAATCCGTAATCCAATCAATATTCTGTTGATGGGTGGAGCTGTGTTCCCGCCCTGTTATTTACCTGGGGCCAAATATGGTGGAGGTAATGAAGATAATGGTGACCTCCTTCAAAAGGTCCCATGCATGTACTGCTGTACCCGGTGCCCTCAACCCTGCAGTGGGCCACCACACCCGCCACAGACTCCTGGACGCTCCTGGGCAAATCTGGGTCAGTCTCTTGTGAGGTCAGTACTCCTTCCTCCTGGTTCCTGGTACACACAAGGTTCTGTTTGTGCCCTTGAAAAGTCTATTTCCCAGTCCTATGTAAATTGTGGCAGCTCTATGGTGGGTTTAATGGTGACCTCCTCCAAGAGGGCTTATGCCATGCCCAAGTCCGCTGCACCCAGAGCCCCTGCCCCTGCAGCAGTCCACTGCTGACCCGTACCCCCCACAGGAGTCATCAAACACAGTTCTGTCTCAGTCTCTGGTGGGAAAGGGGTTTGATTCTAAACTCAAATTCGCTCCTCCTACCATCTTTCTGGGGCTTCTCCTTTGCCCTTGAATGTGGGGTATCTGCTCAGAGCAGCTCCACCACCATGCAGCCACAGCTTCAGCACCATATACATATGTGTGTATGATATACATATGTTATATATACATATACATGTGTGTATGTATGAGATATATATATATATATATGCTTATTTTAAGTTGCTGTTCTCTTAATTTCAAGTGCATTTTCAGTACCCTGCATTTGTATCCTCTCCTCACTATTTTGGGCTTTCCTGGTGGTTGAACAGTAAAGCATCTGCCTGCAAAGCAGGAGACGCAGAAGATATGGGTTTGATCCCTGGGTCAGGAAGATCCCCTGGAAGAGTAAATGGCAACCTGATCCAGTATTTTTGCCAGGAAAATCCCATAAACAGAGGAGTTCTGTAGGCTACAGTCCATGGGCTCACAGAGTTAGATAGAACTGAGTATGCACACAGGGGTCAGGGCCTTCCCCCTATCGCTCATTTTGATATCTGCATGTGGTTGATTTCCTATCTGTATGGTATATTTGCTTTTACTGGTGAGCTTTCCCATACATAGTTTTCTTGCTTCTTGTTTCTTTTCCTCATAGAGAAGTTACTTTAGCATTTGTAAAGCTGGTTTGGTGGTGCTGAATTCTCTTAGCTTTTGTTTGTCGGTAAAGTTTTTGATTTCTCCATTGAATCTGAACAAGAACCTTGCTGGGTAGAGTATTCTTGGCTATGGGTTTTTTCACTTCATCACTTTAAGTATATCCTGCCACTCTTTTCTGGCATGCTGAACTTCTGCTGAACAATAAGCCGATTGCTCTCTGAGAGTTTCCTTGTGTGTTATTTGCTGCCTTTCCCTTCTGCTTTAAATATTTTCTCTTTCTCTTTAATTTTCCAAAGAGTAGTTCCAAAGAATAGCAAAGAGAGATAAGAAAGCCTTCCTCAGTGATCAGTGCAAAGA
>SJYC01128583.1:0-25767 GCA_006408675.1 Madoqua kirkii | reverse complement strand
GACTGTATGCCATGATCTTCATTTTTTGAATGTTGAGTTTTAAGCCAGCTTTTTCACTCTTTTTCATCTTCATCAAGTGGCTCTTTAGTTTCTCTTTGTTTTCTGCAATTAGGGTGGTGTCATCTGCATATCTGAGGTCATTGATATTTCTTTCCACAATCTTGATTCCAGCTTGAGTTTCATCCAGCCCAGCATATTGCATCATGTACTCTGCAAAGAAGTTAAATAATCAGGGTGATAATATCCAGCCTTAATGTACTCCTTTCTCATTTGAACCAGCCCATTTTTCAATGTCCAGTTCTATCTGTTGCTTCTTGGCCTGCATACAGGTTTCTCAGGAGGCAGGGTAAGGTGGTCTGGTATTCCCATCTCTTTAAGAATTTTTCAGTTGTGATCCACACAGTCAAAGGCTTTAGCATAGTCAGTGAAGTAGAAGTAGATTTTTTTTTAAATTCTCTTGCTTTTTCTATGATCTAATGCATATTGTCAATTTTTGATCTCTGGTTCCTCTGCCTTTTCTAAATCAAGCTTGTACATCTGGAAGTTCTCAGTTCACCTACTGTTGAAGCCTAGCTTAAAGGATTTTGAGCATTACCTTGCAGCATGTGAAATGAGTGCAAATGTGTGGTAATTTGAAAATTCTTTGGTATTACCCTTCTTTGGGATTAGAAAACTAACCTTTTCCAGTCCTTTGATCACTGCTGAATTTTCCAAATTTGCTGGCATATTGAGTGCAGCACTTTCACAGCATCATCTTCTAGGATTTGAAACAGCTCAGCTGGAATTCCATCACTTCCACCAGCTTTGTTCATAGTAATGTTCCTAAAGCCCACTTCACTTCATACTCTAGGATATCTGGCTCTAGGTGAGTGATCACACCATAGTGATTATCCAGGTTATTAAAACCTTTTTGTACAATACTTCTGTGTATTCTTGCCACCTCTTCTTAATCTATTCTGCTTCTGTTTAGTCAGTTCAGTCGCTCAGTTGTGTCTGACTCTTTGTGACCCCATGGACTGCAGCACACCAGGCTTCCCTGTCCATCACCAGCTCCCAGAGCTTGTTCAAGCTCATGTCCATCGAGTCGGTGATGCCTTCCAACCATATCATCCTGTATTGTCGTCTTCTCCTCCTGCCTTCAGTCTTTCCCAGCATCAGGGTCTTTTCCAATGAGTCAGCTCTTTGCATCAGGTGGCCAAAGTATTGGAGCTTCAGCTTCAGCATCAGTCCTTCCAATGAATATTCATGGTTGTTTTCCTTTAGGATTGACTGGTTTGATCTCCTTGCAGTCCAAGGGACTCTTCTTGCTGTTCAAAGGATTATGCTTCTGTTAAGTCCATACCATTTCTGTCATTTATTGTGCCTATGTTTGCATGAAATATTCTCTTGGCAGCTCTAATTTTCTTGAAGAGATCTCTAGTCTTTCCCATTCTATTATTTTCCTCTATTTCTTTGCATGATTCACTTAAGGTTTTCTTATCTCTCCTCGCTATTCTTTGAAACTCTTTATTCAGATGGGTCTATCTTTCCTTCTTTTCTTTCCCTTTTACTTCTCTTCTTTTCTCAGCTATGTATAAGGCCTCCTCAGACAACCATTTTGCCTTCTTGCATTTTTTTTCTTGGGGGTAGTTTGGTTACCACCTCCTGTATGATATTATGAACCTCTGTCCCTAGTTCTTCAGGCACTCTGTCTATCATATCTAATCCCTTAGATTTACTTGTTATTTCCACTGTATAATCATAAGGAATTTGATTTAAGTTATACCTGAATGGCCTAGTGGTTTTCCCTACTTTCTTCAGTTTAAGTATGAATTTGGCAATAAGGAGTTATTGCCAAATGATATGAGCTCATGATATGAGCTACAGTCAGCTCCCAGTCTTATGCTGACTGTATAGAGCTTTTCCATCTTTGACTGCAAAAAATATAATCAATCTGATTTTGGTATTGACCATCCGGTGATGTCCATGTGTAGAGTCATCTCTTGTGTTGTTGAAAGAAGGTGTTTTCTATGACCAGTACATTCTCTTGGCAAAACTCTGTTAGCCTTTGCCCTGCTTCATTTTTGCCAAACTTGCTTGTTGAAGTGAAGAAGTGAAGTGAAGTCACTCAGTCGTGTTTGACTCTTTGCGACCCATGGACTGTAGCCCACCAGGCTCCTCCATCGATGGGATTCTCCAGGCAAGAATACTGGAGTGGGTTGTCATTTCCTTCTCCAGGGGATCTTCTCAACCTAAGGATCGAACCCAGGTCTCCCACATTGCAGGCAGACGCTTTAACCTCTGCACCACTAGGGAAGCCCATGTATCTCTTGACTTCCTGTTTTTGCATTCCAGTCCCCTGTGATGAAAAAGACCTCTCTTTTTTATGTTAGTTCTAGAAAGTCTTGTACATCTTTATAGAACTGTTCAACTTCAGTTTTTTTAGAATTAGTGGTTGGAGCATAGACTTGGATTACTGTGATATTGAATGGTTTGCCTTGGAAACGAACAGAGATCATTTTGTTGTTTTTGAGATTGCATCCAAGTACAGAATTTCAAACTCTGACTACAAGGGCTGCTCCATTTCTTCTCAGGGCTTCTTGCCCACATTAGTAGATACAATAGTCATCTGAATTAAATTCACCCATTCCTGTCCATTTTATTTATTTTTTTATTTTACTTTACAATACTGTATTGGTTTTGCCATACATCAACATGAATCCACCACTGGTGTACACATGTCCCCAATCCTGAACCCCCCCTCCTCCCTCCCTCCTCATACCATCCCTCTAGGTCATCCCAGTGCACCAGCCCCAAGCATCCTATATCCTGCATCAAACCTAGACTGGTGATTCATTTCTTATATGACATTATACATGTTTCAATGCCATTCTCCCAACTCATCCCACCTCTCCCTCTCCCACAGAATCCAAAAGACTGTTCTATACATCTGTGTCTCTTTTGCTGTCTCGCATACAGATATATTGTTACCATCTTTCTAAATTCCATATATATGTGTTAGTATACTGTATTGGTGTCTTTCTTTCTGGCTTACTTCACTCTGTATAATAGGCTCCAGTTTCATTCACCTCATTAGAACTGATTCAAATGTATTCTTTTTAATGGCTGAGTAATACTCCATTGTGTATATGTACCACAGCTTTCTTATCCATTCATCTGCTGATGGACATCTAGGTTGTTTCCATGTCCTGGCTATTATTAACAGTGCTGCGATGAACGTTGGGGTACACGTGTCTCTTTCAATTCTGGTTTCCTTGGTGTGTATGCCCAGCAGTGGGATTGCTGGGTCATAAGGCAGTTCAATTTCCAGTTTTTTAAGGAATCTCCACACTGTTCTCCATAGTGGTTGTACTAGTTTGCATTCCCACCAACAGTGTAAGAGGGTTCCCTTTTCTCCACACCCTCTCCAGCATTTATTGCTTGTAGACTTTTGGGTAGCAGCAATTCTGACTGGTGTGAAATGGTACCTCACTGTGGTTTTGATTTGCATTTCTCTGATAATGAGTGATGTTGAGCATCTTTTCATGTGTTTGTTAGGCATCCATATGTCTTCTTTGGAGAAATGTCTATTTAGTTCTTTGGCCCATTTTTTAATTGGGTCATTTATTTTTCTGGAATTGAGCTGCAGGAGTCTTGTATAATTTTGAGATTAGTTGTTTGTCAGTTGCTTCATTTGCTATTATTTTCTCCCATTCTGAAGGCTGTCTTTTCACCTTGCTTTTAGTTTCCTTTGTTGTGCAGAAGCTTTTAATTTTAATTGGATCCCATCTGTTTATTTTTGCTTTTATTTCCAGTATTCTGGGAAGTGGGTCATAGAGGATCCTGCTGTAGTTTATGTCAGATTTAGTTCACTGCTTCCTACAATGTCGATGTTCACACATGGCATCACCTGTTTCACTACTTACAGTTTACCTTGTTTCATGGACCTAACATTTGAGGTTCCTATGCAATACTGTTCTTTGTAGCATTGGACTTTACACTTTCACTTTCAGATGCATCTACAACTGGGCACTTTGGTTTAGCTGTTCAGCCTGTTTATTCCTTCTGGAGCTATTTCTCTGCTTTTCTCCAGTAGAATACTGGCCACCTACCAACCTGGGGTTGTTCACCTTTCAGTGTCATCTCTTTATGACTTTTCATACTATTCATGGTGTAAAAGCTAAGTCTCTATTTCTCCCAGTTCTTTGGGACTCATGAAATTAAGCCCTGGTTTTCAAAGCCAAATGCTGTGGACGCTCATCTTCCCAGTGCAGGACTCCCTGGGCTGGGAGCCTGATGTGGGGCTCAGAACTCTTATTTCTGTGGTAGAACTTCTGCAATGTAATTATCTTCCAATTTGTGGGTCATCCACCTAGAGCATGTTGAATTTGATTACATGGTGTGTTTGCCTCTCCTACCCATCCCACTGTGGTTCCCTCTTTATGTCTTTCATTGTAGAAAATATTTTCTCGTAGGTTCTGGTCTTTTTCATTTGCAAATAGTTGCAATTTTTGAGATGCTTGTTAGAGGAGAGGGTCTTTCTACTCTGCCATCTTGGCTGATCTTGAAAGTACAACTGGCTCTTAATGTTTCTGCATGGAAGTTATTCATCTCATTTTTCTGCCAAAATATATCTTTTTGAGTTCTTAAATTTTTTTTATATTGTATTAGAGTATAGCCGATTAACAATGTGGTAGTTTCAGCTGAACTGCAAAGGGGCTCAGCCATACATATACATGCATCCATTCTCCCCCAAACTTGCCTCCCATCCAGGCTGCCACATAACTCTGCACCGATGCCAAAAAGAAGTACAAGATAGTTATGGAGCACAAGGAAAGAGTGACTTTATTTCTTTGCCAGACAAAGGGAGAACATAGCATGCTGTACCCACACTCTCTGATGAATAAGGAGAGATTATGTAATCAGGAAGGGGTACGTGATAAGAATCAAGGCAGTAACAGTCTTGCCAAGTTTCAAGAGGATGGGTATTCTGACAAGATTAGGATATGTGCAGGGTCTTAGGTGGTCTCCTAAACCTAATGAGCCTCTCTGGTCCCTTTAATCTGGCTTCAGGTGCTTTCAGCTGGAGAAAGGATAGGCTACCCACTCCAGTATTCTTGGGCTTCTCTTGTGCTCAGCTGGAAAGGAATCTGCCTGCAATGCAGGAGACCTGGGTTCGATCCCTGGACTGAGAAGATCCCCTGGAGAAGGGAATGGGTACCCACTCCAGTATTCTGGCCTGGAGAATTCCATGGATTATATAGTCCATGGGGGTCACAAAGAGTTTGACAAGACTGAGCAGTTTTCAGGTGCTTTCATGGCTGTTCCTCCCTTGATTAGCAACTGTTTTATTCTTCCCATTGGAACTCAGAGAAGGTCATGGAGACTGGGGTCTTGTCTGGCGTGCTGTGATTCATGGGGTTGCAGAGAGTCGGACACAACTGAGCGACTGAACTGAACTGAACTATAAGTAGTGGGAGACAAAAAGGCCTCCATGCCTGAGAGCACCACAGGGCCATTCTTGGCATCAATTTCTGCTTATATTTTACTGGTCAAAATAAGCAACATGGTCAAGCCAGATGTCAAAGAGACAAGGAAGTATAATCCTCCCCTCAGGGAGGCACAGCAAACATTTGGGAACAAATATATAGTATAGTACACAGAACCTTTCTACTATAAAAACTTTCAAAGAATAGACTTGCAGGGATGGTCTAGGACTGGCCAATCAGATTAATCCACTTGGACTCTCTGATTGAGAGTTGGCTATGCAAGGGAGCAGGATCAATGGAGAAGTCATTCTGGGTCTACTGGGCTGCAATGCTAGCTGAAGTATCCAGCACCCAGTGCTGGTGACATCCAGGTTCGCACTGGACTAGTTCTGTGATATGATTTTGGTTGTTTGCTTATTTTTAGCCTCTTTCATTTCTGTCTACTTCCAAGCTTTAGTGATCCAATCTCCTTAGCACTTCTGTGAGCCACCCAGTAGTATCTGATACATCTTTTCTATATAAATAAATCAGTCATTCTCTGTTGCTTTCAGTTAAAAACTTGACTAATACCATAAGGCTTTCATCCAACCCAAACATTTCTCCAATTTCTGATCACCATGTGATTGTTGCCTAAAGCCCCATTACCCCTGTACAAATTGAATGTCTAGGAAAGTATCAGAGCAATTTACACTAAAATATATTGCATAGGAAAGGCTGGGAGGAGCCCGGGTCAATCTTGGATTCTGTGCACTCTTTAGATTGAGAGGCACTGAGGGTCAAAAAATAAATGTGAGAAGGGTTTTGTTAGGTGGAGACTGGGATAATCTTGAGTTCAGCTCAGTTCAGTCGCTTAGTCGTGTCTAACTCTTTGCGATCCCATGAATTGCAGCATGCCAGGCCTCCTTGTCCATCACTATCTCCAGGAATTCACTCCGACTCACGTCCATCGAGTCAGTGATGCCATCCAGCCATCTCATCCTCTGTCATCCCCTTCTCCTCCTGCCCCCAATCCCTCTCAGCATCAGAGTCTTTTCCAATGAGTCAACTCTTCTCATGAGATGGCCAAAGTACTAGAGTTTCAGCTTTAGCATCATTCCTTCCAAAGAACACCCAGGACTGATCTCCTTTAGAATGGACTGGTTGGATCTCTGCAGTCCAAAGGACTCTCAAGAGTCTTCTCCAACACCACAGTTAGAAAGTAAAGTTTCAGTAGCATGACCAAATATTCTGGTTTGCTCTGGACAGTCCCAATTTACTATTTTTGTGAATCTATTCATGCATATCAATTATTTTTATTGTCTTCTTTCATTCTAAAACATATTCTAGCTTAGACAATAAGTTATATGACCACTCCAACTGTAATGGAAATGGTGCTGGACCAGAAGTCAGAAGATCTGAATTGTAATAACCTAGTGTAATAACCTAGCACTAATCTATGGAGTGACCAATAAACTTTTTGAACCTTAGCTTCCTCATCTATAAAGTGGAGGAGTTCATGTAGATCACTGGTTGACAAATCATGTTCCAGTTTTCGAGAACTATCTCAGAGTCCCCTGCAGCAAGGAAAAGGGGAGGCCAAGTGGGAAAAGCTCTTGACACTCCCGGAGAACCTCTCCTCCTGTTTGTTTCATGCCTTATGGCTGTACCTAAATTTTGTTTGGAAAAAGTGTTCATGCAATAAGAAACAGACACACACAGACACACACAGACACAGACACACACACACACACACACACACAGGAAAATCCCTGGCCTGGATAATCTCTCAGACTTCAAAAGTCAGATTCCTAGAACTCGCTCTACTGTGGTAACCTCTGTATCCTTGACAGTGAGCTGGTCATGAAATGGAGTCGTTAGGAGAGAGCTACTTGACTGCTCAGCTTTTTCATTTTAAAGAGACAAATGCCAAACTCCTCATTCTGTCAGTTTAATAAGTTCCATTAAAATGCTGCTGCTGCTGCTGCTGCTGCTGCGTTGCTTCAGTCGTGTCCGACCCTGTGTGACCCCATAGGTGGCAGCCCACCAGGCTCCTCTGTCCCTGGGATTCTCGAGGCAAGAACACTGGAGTGGGTTGCCATCTCCTTCTCCAATGCATGAAAGTAAAAAGTGAAAGTGAAGTCATTCAGTCATGTCTGACTCCTAGCCACCCCATGGACTGCAGCCTACCAGGCTCCTCCATCCATGGGATTTTTCCATGCAAGAGTACTGGAGTGGGTTAAAATGATGCTGACATTTACTTATTTATTTTAATTGTTAAAAGTATCCTTAAACCCACTTTTCCATCCTGGTCTCCTGGTTCTACTCTGTCCCCAAACTTGCCTCAAGATTTCCTGTAGCTCTGCCTCAGCTTGTGGAGTCCCTCATCCTCTCTTGGCCAACTCTTACAGTTCAGCCCAAGTGCCATCTCTTCTGTGAGGCCTCCCTCAACCACCGCAGCCCTAGGGATGACTTCCACCCTCCATCCTGGCCTTCTACACCTTGTTTGGTAGTTAGCATATGTTGCTTCATATGCTATTATCTTTCAGCTCTAAATACACTCTTTTAGATTCTGATCTGGGATGCTGAGGCTGGTACTCTTCCACCTGCATTTCTCCTTTGCCAATTGACTTTCTGTTACATGGTGCCAGAACTGGTAATTCCAGAGAGATTAGAAGGCAGGGGGGAGAGAAAATGGACTTGCTTCTTCCTGCATGCCTGCTATTCCTGTCAGGGTTGCTCCCAGGCAGTAGAGCTTGGTTCTGACCTCCAACTTCCTTGCCTATATCCAGGACCAGCTTCACTGAACAACCTCAGAGGTACCACCAATAGTGAAGCAATAATCTCTCCTCAGAATTCTGAATTCCAGTTCTTCAGGCCCCTCTACCTCAAGCTCCTGAGATAAAAGTCCTTGCCTGACAGCCCACTTCCCCATGTTTCAGCCCCAGCTCCATAAGGCACTTTGTCCATACCTCTGAGGACCAGAGACTCTATACTTTCTCAGAGGCCCAGTTAATTAGGCCCCTCCTCTGAACTTGAAGGTTCTGAAGACCCAACAACTTCCTCCCTTTTGACTCCTAAGATTTGGGAGTAGTAGCTACTCTCTGTAGCTATTATCTGTTTTCCTTCAATATTCTCCTTTACCATTTTCAGGCTTCCAACACCCATTTAACATTTCCCATATTGAATTCTACTTCACTATGAAGTACACAGTGAAGTTTCTCTTTTCCTGACTGCACCCCAACTGGCCTACCATCAACTGTCACTTATGTTATACATATTTTTATTTCTCAACTATATTGGAAATTTCTTTGTTTTTGTTTTAGTTTTAGCTGCACTGAAAAGAACTCCGCAAAAGTTTTCTTGTTGATTGATAAGCATATAAGATCCTTGAATAGGAAAAACAATGAAAAATGAAAAGAGCAGGACTTCAGACAAACAGACCCGAGTTCCAAGTCCAATTTCAATGGTCTCTGTTACTGAACTTCCTTGAGTCTCACATTCTCAACTGTAAAGTGGGATAATGCTTATTCTACAGGTGTGATGGGGGTGGGGCAAACATGAGAAAAGGTAGGTCAAGTGCTTAGGAGGGAGGCTGGTGGATGTTTCACACTTGTACATGGTGCTCTTTCTTCCGCCCTCTTTCTTCTTTGAGTATTCTGTAGCTCCTTCTCTGCTAGGTAGGTGGTCATCTCTAGATATTTCTGGTACCTTGGGTGTTTGTAGCAGAAGCATAACACCCTCTGACTGTCAAGGTCGATGAGAGGTAGGACTTAAATGAGTCAGCATAATGGTATTCTTCACATCCTCCTTCATGCTTGAGTCTTTCCTCTTATTAAATACACACACACACACACAGACACAGACACACACAGACACAGACACACACAGACACAGACACACACACAGACACACAGACACACAGACACACACACACACACATACACACACACACACACACACACACACACACACCCTACTGCCCTTCACCTTTCTTTGGAATCTGACATAAGCTTTCTTCTTTCTGCCACCAAGCTTCCTAAGAAAGCCCGCACACGTCCTGATCCTACACACCCTCCTGCAGTCCAGAGCAGCAGTAGGGACCTTCTTCTTTATCCATCTCTCTCTGCATCCTAGCCTATGTCTGTCTCTCTCTTTCTCTCTCTTTTAACGTTTGCTCTGTTTTCTTCTATCACCCAGCTGCTCGATCTACTTTATATATCAGAGTCCAAATCCTGGACAGAGCTGGTTTAAATAGCTGTCATTATGTTTGTTTTGTACCAGACCTCCTCATAGGTACCCTTGTTGGTCAGTTGCCCAGTTGTGTCTGAGTCTTTGCAGCCCCATGGACTGTAGCATGCCAGGCCTCCCTGTCCTTCACCATCTCCCAAAGTTTGCCATCCAGCCATCTCAGCCTCTGACCACCTCTTCTCCTTCTGCTTTCAATCTTTCCCAGCCTAAGAGACTCTTAAGATGAGTTGGCTGTTCGTATCAAATGACCAAAATACTGAAATTTCAACTTCAGCATCAGTCCTTCCAACAAGTATTCAGGGTTGATTGACTAATTTGATCTCCTTGCTGTCCAAGGGACTCTCAGAAGTCTTCTCCAGTTCAAAGTCATCAATTCTTTAGTGCTCGGCCTTCTTTACAGTCCAGCTCTCACAACCATACATGACCACTGGGAAGACCAATGTTGTTGTTCAGTTGCTCAGTGGTGTCTGACTCTTTGTGACCCCCATGGTCTGCAGCACGCCAGGCTTCCCTGTCCTTCATCATCTTCCAGAGCTTGCTCAAATTCATGTCCATGGAGTCAGTGATGCCATCCGACCATCTTTTCCTCTGTCATCCCCTTCTCCTCCTGCCTTCAATCTTTCCCAGCATCAGGGTCTTTTTTTCCAGTGAGTTGGTTCTTTGAGTATTGAAATTTCAGTTTCAACATCAGTCTTTCCAATGAATATTCATGGTTGTTTTCCTTTAGGATGGCCTGGTTGGCTCTCCTTGCAGTCCAAGGGACTCTCAAGAGTCTTCTGCAGCATCACAGTTTGAAAGCATCAGTTCTTGGGCACTCAGCCTTCTTTATGTTCCAGCTCTCACATCCATAGATGACTAATGGACAAACCATAGACTTGACTATACTCACCTTTGTCAGCAGAGTAATGTCTCTGCTTTTCAGCACCCAGTCAAGGCTTATCATGGCTTTCCTTTTCAAGAAGCAATTGTCTTCTGATTTCATGGCTGCAGTCACCATCTGCAGTGATTTTAGAACCCAAGAAGAGGAAATCTGTCAGTACTTTGACCTTTTCTCCTTCTATTTCCAGTGGAGTAAGGGGGCCAGATGCCATGATCTTAGTTTCTTTAATATTTAGTTTTAAGCCAGCTCTTTCACTTTCCTCCTTCACCCTCACCAAGAGGCTCTTTAGTTTCTCTTCGCTTTCTGCCATTAGTGATATCATCTGCATTTCTGAGATTGTTGATTTTTCTCCCTTCTATCTTGACTCCAGCTTATAACTCAGCCAGCCTGGCATTTCTCATCATGTGCTCAGCACATAGGTTAAACAAACAGGGTGAGAGCAGACAGCCCTATCGTACTCCTTTCTCAATCCTGAACCACTCAGTTGTTCCATACAGGGTTCTACTGTTGCTTCTTGACACGTATACAGATTTCTCAAGAGAGAGGTAAGATGGTCTGGTATTCTTATCTGTTTAAGAGCTTTCCACAGTTTGTTATGATCAACACAGTCAAAGGCTTTAATGTAGTTGACGAAACAGAGGTAGATGTTTTTCTGGAATTCCCTTGCTTACTCTATGATCCAGCAAATGTTAGCAATTTGATCTCTGGTTTCTCTTTTCTATACCCAGCTTGGACATCTGGAAGTTCTTTGTTCCCATAATGCTTAAGCCTAGCATGCAAGATATTAAGTATGACCTTCCTAGCATGGGAGATGAGTGCAGTCGTCCAATGGTTTGAACAGTCTTTAGTCTACCTTATTGGGAATTGGGATGAGGATTGACCTTTCCAGTCCTGTGGTGACTGCTGGGTCTTCAGATTTGCCAAGTGCAGCACTTCGATAGCATTGTCATTTAGGGTTTTGAATGGCTCTACTGGAATTGCATCGCATCCACTAGCTTTATTAATAGCAGGGCTTCGTAAGGCCCACTGGACTTCGTACTCCAGAATGTCTGGCTCTGGGTGACTAACCACACCATCATGGTTATCTGGTTCAAGACCTTTTTTGTACAGTTCTTCCTTTATTCCTTCCATCTCTTCTTATTCTCTTCAGCATCTACTAGATCTCTGCCATTTCTGTCCTTTATTGTGCCCATGTTCCCTTGGTAATTCCAATTTTCCTTAAGCGATCTGTAGTTTTTCCCCTTCTGTTGTTTTCCTCTTTTTATGCACTGTTCATTGAAGAAGGCTTTCTTGTCTCTCCTTGCTATTCTTTGGAACTCTGTGTTTAGTTGGGATATGCCTTTCCCTTTCTCCCTTGCTTTTCACTTCTCTTCATTCTTCAGCTATTTGTAAAACCTCCTCAGATAATCACTTTGCCTTCTTGCTTTTCTTTTTCTTGGGGGGGATGGTTTAGTTCATTGCCTCTGGTAGAGTATTATGGACCTCTGTCCATAGTTCTTCAAGCACACTGTTTACTCGATCTAATCCCTTGAATCTATTCATCACTTTCATTGCATATTCATTGTATTGCTCAGTCACCTAGTCATGTTCAACTCTTTGCAACCCCATGGACTGAAGCATACCAGGCCTGTCTGTCCCTCATCATCTCCCAAAGTTTGCCCAAGTTCATGTCCATTGTTGATGCCATCCAGCCATCTCATCCTCTGGCACCCTCTTCTTCTGCCCTGAATCTTTCCCAGCATCGGGGTCTTTTCCAAGGAGTCAGCTGTTCAGATCAGATAACCAAAATACTGGAGTTTTAGCTTAAGCATCAGTTCTTCCAAAGAGCATTCAGGGTTGATTTCTCTTATGACTGACTGGTTTGATCTGGAGTCTCCTCCAGCACCAGAGCTCAAAGGCGGTGTTCTGCCTTTTTTACAATCCAGCTCTCACAACTGTATGTGACCACTGGAAAGACCATAGCTTTGACTATACAGACCTTTGTCAGCAGAGTAATCTCTCTGCTTTTTATCATACTGTCTAGGTTTGTCATAACTTTCGTGCCAAGAAGCAAACATCTGATATCATGGTTGCAGACACCATCTGCAGTGAGTTTAGAGCCCAAAGAGGTAATCTGTCAGTACTTCCACCTTTTCCCTCTCATTTGCCATAAAGTAAGGGGGCCAGATGCCATGCTCTTAGGTTTTTTAATATTTAGTTTTAAACTGGTTCTTGCATACTCATAGGGGATTTGATTTAAGTTGTGCCTGACTGGCCTAGTGGTTTTCCCCTGCTCTTTTTAGTTTAAGCCTGAATTTGGCTGTGAGAAGCTGATGATCTGAGCCACAGTCAGCTTCAGGTCTTGTTTTCGCTGTCTGTATTCAGCTTCACCATCTTCTGCTACAAAGAATGTAATCAGTTTGACTTCGGTTTTGACCATTTGGTGATGTTCATGTGTAAAGTCATCTCTTGTGTTGTTGAAAAGGGGTGTTTGCTATGACCAGTGCATTCTCTTGGCAGAATTCAGGTAGCCTTTGCCCTGCTTCATTTTGTTCTCCAAGGCCAAACTTACCTTTCATTCCAGGTATCGCTTTACTTCCTACATTTGCTTTCCAACCCCCAGTGAGGAATAGATTGAACATCTCTTTTTGGTGTTTGTTCTAGGAGGTCTTCTAGGTCTTCATAGAACTGATCAACTTGAGCTTCTTCAGCACTGGTGGTAGTGGCATGGACTTGAATCACTGCGATGTTGAATGGCTTGCTTGAAAGGAACCTCAGATCATTTCTGAGACTGTATCCAAGTACTGCATTTCAGACTCTTGTTGATTATGATGGCTACTTCATTTCTTCTATGGGATTCTTGCCCATAGTAGTAGATACAATGGTCGTCTGAATGAAATTCACCCATTCCTATCCATTTTAGTTCACTGATTCCTAAGATGTCAATGTTTACTCTTACCATCTCCTGCTTCACCACATCCCATTTATCTTGATTCATGGGCCTAACATTCCAGATTCCTATGCAATACTCTTCCCTTACCAGCCTATAAACGGGCAACTCTTGGTCTATCACTCATGCCTGGACAGTCTCTGGCCACTGTCCTGCAACAGTCAAACGAGCATGGCTTTCTTGTGTTGGGGCTGAGGGTGGAGCACTTTTTACTAGCAAGGAAAGTTGGACTTGATAGGCGCTTGTAATGCATACCTTGTGGACATGCTCCATATGCACCAATGTATTAATAGTTTCCCTAATCGCCAAATGCAATGAATGCGTCCCAATTTTCATCTTACCTGATTCTCTGGAGTGTTTTATATAGCTGACCACTTACCCTTTGACACTTCTAAGTCCCCTGCTTTCCCCTCCATGAGTCTGGTTCTCTCCTTACCATTCTTGTCAATCTCCCTTGTTGATTTCTCTACTTCACTCACTGCTAACTTTGATGAAACAGCTAGTCCATGGACTTTGCAGTGGAGACATAACACCTAAGACATCCTTCCTCTCTACACCCTTGTTGCCTCGTGGTACTTCAGCCTGTATGTGCATTAGGAGAAGTGTGGAGGGAGTAGCTGTAGATTCAGAGTTTCCAGTTAGTGACTGCAGGGTACTGAGGAGCTCTAGGGCAATGGTCAGCAATTAGGAGCTGCTTACTGGGCTAGAGGGAAGGGCTCCAAATAGTTCATATCATAAACATTCTGCCTCTGTCCTTCTCCATCACAAATATTTGAAGTGTTCTCCAAGACTTGTCTATCAATATGAAGGCTCTGAGATAACTCCAGTCTTTCACTGGTGGCATCTCCTGTCAAAATGTCCTGCGCCTCCCTTTGCAGGCTCCATTTAATCAGAACACACTGCTGTAAATAAGCTGAAGAATATTTAAAACTTCAGGTGAATTTAAATCAATGAGTTTTCCCTAAAGGATTTTATTTTAAGCCTTATCATTTTGATGTGAAGGACTCTGTCCTTTTTTTAAATGACGTTCCTGTAAAAGCAAACAAGTAAGAGAAAGGAATGTGTCACTTAGAACCGAGGGTGAGAGGGAGGCAGATTTCACTCTCTCTCAAATCAGAGTGCCTAGCTCTAATTCCGTTTAAAAAATTAATATATAGCAAAATCTACTTTTCCCCTGTATTCTATAAAATTTAGGACATACATAGAGTGGTTAGCACCATTGCAAACAAGACATAGTAATGTTTCATCACTGCAGAAATTCCTTCCTGCTATCTCTCCATAGTCATATTCCACCTTCTCCCTAAGCCCTGGCAACCACTTATCTCTCCTCTACTGCTACAGTTTTGTCTTCTGCTGCTGCTGCTAAGTCACTTCAGTCATGTCCGACTCTGTACAACCCCATAGACGGCAGCCCACCAGGCTCCACTTGTCCCTGGGATTCTCCAGGCAAGAACACTGGAGTGGGTTGCCATTTCCTTCTCCAGTGCATGCAAGTGAAAAGTGAAAGTAAAGTCGCTCAGTCTTGTCTGACTCTTAGCGACCCCATGGACTTCAGCCCACCAGGCTCTTCCATCCATGGGGTTTTCCAGGCAAGAGTACTGGAGTGGGGTGCCATTCCCTTCTCCCACAGTTTTGTCTTCTATAGAGTGTTATATAATAGAACTGTACATGGTATAATCTTACATCATAGTTGTCTTAAGTTTTACATATACTATATATATACTAAACCTATACTAAAACACCACCAGACAATGTCATATTTTTTTGCCTTCAAACCATTAGAAAGTTAGCAGGAGAAAAATAATTTATTGTATTTGCCCATATATTTATAATTTTTGTTGCTCTTCTTCACTGCTGCGTGCAGGCTTTCTCTAGTTGCAGAGAGTGGGGGCTCCTCTTTGTTGCCGTGTGTGGGCTTCCCATTGTGGCATCTTCTCTTGTTGCAGAGCAGGGGCTGTGGGTCATGTGGGATCAGTGGTTGCAGCTCGCGGACTCTAGGGCACGGGCTCCGTAGTTGTGGTGCATAGGCCTGGGGCTCCCTAGCAGGTGGGATTTTCCCAGAACAGGGATTGAACTGGTATCTCTGCATTGCAAGGTGGATTCTCAAACACTAGGCCACCGGAGAAGCCCTCTGTCTTCTTTCCTGAAGTTCCAATTTTCTTTTTGTGTAATTTCTTTTTCTTTATAAGTAATTTCCTCTAGCAGTTCTTTTGGAACATATATAGTGGTGGAGAGGGATTGAGAAATCCTTCATCTGAGAAGGTCTTTAATTTACATTCATTCCTAAAGAAAATTTTTCCAGGATTTAGAGTTTGGGGTTGAAAGTTCTTTTCTTTCACTACTTAGCAAAATGTTGTTCAACTTCCTTCTGGCTTTCTTAGTTTCTGATGGAAAAAACACAGTCATTCCAATTGTTACCCTAGAAGTAATGTACCATTTTTCTCAACTTGTTACTTTTGGGGATATTTTTTTTCCTTTAGACTCTAGCAATTTGATTTTGCCTATCTGGGTGTGCATTTCTTTGGTTTTACCTTGTTTGGGTTTACTCAGCCTCTTGAATCTGGAGGTTTGTGTCTGTTGCCAAATTTAGAATGTTTTCAGTGATCAGTTTTTTATATACCTTTTTTTTTTTTTTTAACTGAACTTTCTCCTGGTTCTGGGACTCTAATAACACACATTAGACGTTTTGTTATCATTCACAGGTCCCTGAGGCTGTGTTCAATATTTTTATCTTTGTTGTTCAGATTGGGTAATTTCTGTTGACTTATCTTCAAGTTTACTGACTTTCCTCTGTCATCTCCATTTTACTATTGAATGGGTCCAGTGAATTTTTTATTTTAATAATCTCATTTTTTGGTTCTAAAATTTCCATTTAGAAGCCTAGGAGAACTTCTAGTTTGCTTTTTGTTTCAACAGAGTTTGACCTTACTGTTGGTGCATTTAAATAATACTTCCTTTTAAGTCTTTTTCAAGTAATTATACCTTTGTCGTCTTGGTAATATAATCTGTTGATTGTCTTCTCCTATGTGAAAGATTTTCCTAGTTCTTCATAGGCTGAAAAATTATGGATTATATTCTGATTGTATGTCACCACTTTTATCACAGTCAAGTTGTTAAAAGTGAGTCACTAGGTCCAGCCTATACTTAAGGGGAAGGGATCGTGTAAGGATATGAAAACTCCTATAGAGGTTACTGTTGCTTCTTTTCAGTCACCAAGTTGTGTCCCACTATTTGCAACCCCATGAACTGCAGCACGCCAGGTTTCCCTGTCTTTCACTATCTCCCTCTGTTTGCTCAAACTCATGTCCATTGAGTTGGTGATACCATTCAACCATCTCATCCTCTGTCATCCCATTCTTCTCCTGCCCTCAATCTTTCCCAGCATCAGTTTCTTTTCCAATGGTTGGCTCTTTGCGTCCGGTGGCCAAAGTGTTGGAGCTTCAGCTTCAGCATAAGTACTTCCAATGAATATTCATGGTTGATTTCCTTTTGAATTGACTGGTTTGATCTCTTGCTGTCTAAGGGACCCTCAAGAGTCTTCTCCAGCACCACAGTTCAAAAGCATCAATTCTTAGGTGATCAACCTTCTTTATGGTCCAATTCTCATATCCATACATGACTACTGCAAAAACAATAGCTTTGACTAGACAGACCTTTGTTGGGTGATGTCTCTGCTTGTCAGTGTATTGTCTAGGTTGGTCATAGGTTTTCTTCCAAGGAGCAAGCATCTTTTAATTTCATGGCTGCAGTCACCATCCACAATGATATTGGAGCCCAAGAAAACAAAGTCTGTCACTGTTTCCATTTTTACCCCATCAGTTTTGTGATGACATGATAGGACTGGATGCCATAATCTTAGTTTTTTGAATGTTGAGTTTTAAGCCAGTATTTCACTCCTCTTTCACCTTCATCAAGAGGTTCTTTAGTTCCTTTTTGCTTTCTGCCATTAGGGTAATGTCTTCTGCATATCTGAGGTTGTTGATATTTCTCCTGGCAATCCTGATTCCAGCTTGCGCTTCAACCAGTCTGGTATTTCACATGATGTACTTTGCATATAAGTTAAATAAGCAGGATGATAAATGTAGCCTCGATGTACTCCTTTCCCATTTTGAGTCAGTTCATTTTTCTGTGTCCGGTTCTGTCTTTTTGACCTGCATACAGGTTTATCAGGAGGCAGGTGAGGTATCTGGTAGTACCATCTCTTTGTTGTGATCCACACAGTCAAAGGATTCACATAGTCAGTGAAACAAATAGATTTTTTTTGGAATTCCCTTTCTTTTTCTATGACCCAACAGATGTTGGAAATTTGCTCTCTGATTCTTCTGCCTTTTCTAAATCCAGCTTGTACATCTGGTAGTTCTTGATTCACATATTGTTGAAGCCTAGCTTGGAGAATTTTGAGCATTACTTTGCTAGCATGTGAGATGAGTGCAATTGTGTGGTAGTCTGAACATACTTTGGCATTTCCCTTCATTGGGATTGGAACGATAGCTGATCTTTTCCAGTCCTGTGGCCACTGATGAGTTTTCCAAATTTGCTGGCGTATTGAGTGAAGCACTTTTGCAGCATCATCTTTTAGGATTTGAAATAGCTCAGTTGGAATTCCATCACCACTAGCTTTGTTGGTAGTAATGCTTCCTAAGGCCCGCTTGACTTAGCACTCCAGGATGTCCGGCTCTAGGTGAGTAATCACACCATTGTGATTACCTGGGTCATGAAGATCTTTTTTGTATAGTTCTTCTATGTATTCTTGCCACCTCTCCTTAATCTCTAATACTTCTGTTAGGTCTTTGCTGTTTCTTTCCTTGATTGTGCCCATCTTTGCATGAAATGTTCCCTTCATATCTTTAATTTTCTTGAAGAGATCTCTAGTCTTTCCCATTCTATTGTTTCCTCTATTTCTTTGCATTGTTCACTTAAGAAGACTTTCTTGTCTCTCCCTGCTGCTCTCTGAAACTCTGCATTCAGGTGGGTATACCTTTACCTTTATCCTTTGCCTTTCACTTCTCTTCTTTTCTCAGTTATTTGTAAGGCCTCCTCAGACAACCACTTTGCCCTCTTGCATTTCTTGATCAGATGGTTTTGATCACCACTGTCTATACAGTGATACAAACCTCCATCCATAGTTCTTCAGGCACTCTTTCAGATCTAATCCCTTGAATCTGTTTGTCACTTCCACTGTATAGTCCTAAGGGATTTGATTTAGGACATATGTGAATGGTCTAGTGGTTTTCCCTACTTTCTTCAATTTAAGTCTGAATTTTGCAATAAGGAGTTCATGATCTGAGCTACAGTCAGCTCCTGGTCTTCTTTTTGCTGACTCTATAGAGCTTCTCTATCTTCAGGTGCAAATAATATAGTCAATCTGATTTTGGTTTTGACCTTCTGGTGATGTCCATGTGTAGAGTTGTCTCTTGTATTGTTGGGAGAGGGCATTTGCTATGACTAGTGTGTTCTCTTGGCAGAATTCTGTTAGCCTTTGCCCTGCTTCATTCTGTACTCCAAGGCCAAACTTGCCTGTTACTCCAAGTGCCTTTTGACTTCCTGCTTTTCATTCCAGTCCCCTGCGATGAAAAGGACATCTATTTTGAGCGTTAGTTCTTTATTGTAGGTCTTTATTGAATATTTATATTTCAGCTTCTTTGACATTAGTGGTTGGAGCATAGACTTGGATTACTGTCATGTTGAATGGTTTGCCTTGGAGAACTGAGATCATTCTGTCATTTTTGAGACTGTACCCAAATACTGCATTTTGGAGTCTTTTGTTGACTAGGAGGACTACTCCATTACTTCTAAGAGACTCTTGCCTACAGTCATAGATATAACGGTCATCTGAATTAAATGCGTCTATTCCCATCCATTTTAGTTCACTGATTCCTAAAATGTCAATGGTCACTCTTGCCTTCTCCTGTTTTACCACATCCAGTTTCCTTGATTTGGACCTAACACTCCAAGTTCCTATACAATATTGTTCTTTACAGCACTGGATTTTACCTTCACCACCAGACACATCCACAGCTGGGCATCGTTTTCACTTTGGCTCCCCGTCTTCATTTTTTTCTGGAGCTATTTCTATGCTTTTTCCCAGTAGCATATTGGACGCCTACCGACCTGGGGGCCTCTCCTTTTAGATTCGCATATTTTTGCCTTTTCATTCTGTTCATGGGCTTCTTAAGGCAAGAATGCTGAAGGGATTTGCCATTCCCTTCTCCAGGGGGCCACGTTTGTCAGGGTCTGACAAGCAGGGACGTGCCCTTCAGCCACTCCACATAGCTGGATGACACGCCTGGTGCCCTGGTTGTCCCACTGTCAGAGTTTTGCCAAGAGAACACACTGGTTCTTATTGAGTATCGAAACCTTCACTGGCTTATTAGGGACCATCTTAGAAGTCTGCCTAGTGCCTACTGTTGGAAGCAAACCAACTCCCTGTTAGCAGATTAATGGATAAACAAAATGTGGTGTATACACACCATGAAACCTATGGGGCTTTTAAAGGAAGGATTCCCGACACATGCAACAACATGAATGAACCTTGTGGACATTATGCCAGTGAAACGAGCCAGTCTCAAGAGGACAAAGATGATAAGACTCCACTCAGATGAGGCAGCTAGCGTAGTCAAATCCATAGAGAAAGAGAGCAGAATGGTGGGAGAAGGGCAGTGGAGAGTCAGTGTTCATGGGTACAGAGTTGTATTTGAGGAAGATGGAGCTTTCTGGAGATGGATAGCGGTGATTGTTGCCTGACAATATGCATGATACTCAGCACCACTGAACTGTACACTTTAAAATGGTTAACAATACATTTTTGTTATGTATATTTGACCACAGTTGTAAAGCAGACAAAAATCAAGAAGTGTGCCTACAATGCATGTTATGAGGTTTTGCTGCTGCTGCTAAGTCACTTCAGTCGTGTCCAACTCTGTGCAACCCCTTAGATGGCAGCCCACCAGGTTCCGCCATCACTGGGATTCTCCAGGCAAGAACACTGGAGCGGGTTGCCATTTTCTTCTCCAATGCACGAAAGTGAAAAGTGAAAGTGAAGTCACTCAATCATGTCCGACTCTTAGCAACCCCATGGGCTGCAGCCCACCAGGCTCCTCCGTCCATGGGATTTTCCAGGCAAGAGTACTGGAGTGGGGTGCCAGTGCCTTCTCCATGAGGTTTTGGGTCTTGTTTAATTCCTGTGGAGAACACCTCCACATTTTTAGCAAGGTCTTCAACCTTAATTCAGGTTGCAAGTCCCAATCAGCCTTCTGTGGGTCTTTGTTCTGGTGTCAGTTCAGTTTTCAGAACCCTTGAGGCACTATTTGGATCTGGCCCATGTGAGGATGTGCTATGTGGGGATCGGGGGTGATTCAGAAATTCATCTGAAGGGGCTACTTTCTCCAGGACCTCTCTGTCTACCATCTCCCTGGAATTTTCCAGCCTTGCCCTTTCAGTCCTCTGGCTGGAAAGCTCCTGCTCTGCAGTTTACTTCCTGGGGCTATGCTCAGACCAAGTGGGTGGACAGGCTGAGAGGAAAAGCCAAAGGGGCTTGCCCACCCTCTCTAGACAGGAGCTCCCCCGGTTCAGGCGGGTGGCTTCCTTCCCAAGAGTTCAGGCGCCTTCTGGTTCCTGTTGCCACTGTCGCTCCTTTTGTCACAGGGTTGCCTGGGTTTGGGGCAGGCACGAAAAAAACAGCAAAAAGAAAAAGAATAGGGAATCTTCCCCACTCTGCTGAGCATCCACTGTTTTCTTCCTGGCTCCTTGACTGAGGGTTTCTCCTGGAGAGTTCTCTGTCCAGCCCTGAGGACTACTCATGGGTTTCAGGTTTCCAGGAGTTTAGGCCTGGACACAGGGAGGAGAAAGGGCACATCAGGCTGTTTCAGCGGTACTGCGGATCCCGGTCAGCTTCCTCGGTGTTTCTGCTACTGTTTGCTTTGCAGGCCTCAAATAGCTGATGCCTGCATTCTATGCAGGTGTGACAGCCTCCGCCTCATGCTCGCTCTGACCTTGGCATTTAACAAAGGGCTCCATCCGTCCACCTTTCATCCCCGTTTGCGGTACCCATTTATTCTGTGGATGCACGTTGACCACCTACTAGGGCTAGAGAATCTGCCCATCTTTAAAGTGTTGAGGGCACAGTTCCCTGCTAGACACAACTTCCCGGATTTCACCCTGGTTTTCTTCCCTGCTTTCTGCTTACATTCACAGTAGATCTGTGAAGTGAGTGGGCTTTGTTGCTTCCTTGAACAGGCATGTCTGTATATGAGCCTGAAACCATTCTCATATGTGTGCTCTGTGGGTGCGGCTGAGGGCTTTGGAAAGAGACATATTTTCAAACACACAGGTTTGTGGTTTTTGAAAGAACAGAAAGCATAAAGCATAACATCTTGCAGGATTACTTTCTGCTGAAGACCAATTGATGTGACATCTGAAAATAATCAAATAAGTGTCTTGTTTTCAGTCTGCAAATGACTTTGTGAAACTTGGGAAGGAAATTCTCCACTTAAGAAAAAAATAAAAAATTGAAATTGAGATCATGGGGAAGAACAAAGATGGGGAATTATGAGAGTGCTTTGAATTCTTAATAGCACTTACATTTGTAAAAATGAATCTCTCTAAAAACCTGGAAGTGGCCTAATAACTTTAAATCACCTCACACAGTATATGCCCTAAACCCTGATAACCTCCAAATTCAATTGCTCATAACCACATTTTTGTTTTTTATTTTTTGGAGCATTCCAAAAACTTGAAGCTACTGCACAATGCACAGAGCTTGGGATTTAAAATTATTGAAATCTTTGATTTTTTTTTTCCATATTAGCTCTGACATTTGGAAAGAAGTTAAGGTACAATTTAATCCCAGAGGATCAGAATTTATTGAACTGATTGTTTTTTGTTTGTTTTTTGGTTTTGGCTAAGAAAATAGAAACTGAGCTGAACATTATAATGAAGAAAATAAAGACAGGAGGAGAAAAGGCTGAAGATGGTACATACACAAAATTCTCAAAATCCAAGGAGAGGCTGGACCTGAAGGTGAACAAGTCTGCTGACGAAGGTAAGACAAATAAAGATACACTGGTGAGAAAAATTGGAGGCAAATGACATTAAACATCATCAAAACCTGAGACTGAGGTAAGGAGAGACTGGAGCAAAGAGAAACTTGCCTTTAGCTTCAGGGGTTACGGGGTGACTTCATGTTCCTACAGCATTTCATTCATATCTAAGTCAAGTGTTGCTAATATCCAGTGTGGATGACAGGCAGTTGGACTTTGTGAATTTCTGGTTTCTAATGATGCATTCGAGTTTTATTTTTTACAGCTGTCCTTGTCTTAATCCTTTCCATTTTTTTTTCTCCCTGGGGTTCAATGGTTTCTAGTTACCTATCAGCATTTTACACAGCCTGCCAACCTCCAGGCTTCTGAGAGTTGTGGTGTGTGGGTCACCACTGGTTCTCTGGAAGGACAAGTGCCTGCCTCGACCACACAGCAAAGTCCCTTGTATGAATGAAGCACACTGAGCAGGTTCTGGGCGCATGCTAGAAATTGAACCAAATACCTTTTGCAAACAGCAGCTCAATGAGGTTTCCTGCCATGAGGCAAAATGCTTGGAAAGTTACTCTGCGCTGGCATCACTGGGTTTGGGGTCAGCGTGCTGAAACCGGGACTCATTATGTTCCTACCATGCCAACTTGGTGCAATTAGCCTAACACGATAATTTCCTGAAGCCATATGTTGATCTTTAGGGGAGTGAAGGCTTCATCTGCCTGATGGCTCTGAGCTCTGACTGGCATGTCCCAGCTTCCAGCACATTTCTATAAATCAAGATACACAAATGGCAATCAGAGATGAGGTGGGACTGGCAGGCTGGAGAGGAGCAGGCAACCTGGAGCAGGGCTACGGACTTGTTGACTGTTGTAAGTGGGTCAGTTTTCTCTTTTTTTCAAAGAAGGTTTCAGAGAAAGGTCAAGGGAGCACCACTGTGTACAAAGCTGTCTCTCCCTCCACCCTCCCCTCCCCACTAAGCAAAATCAATGGAAGGACCTAGAACAGAGTAAGTTATGTTCCAGGGCTGCATGCCCTGTATTCCCATTGGAGACCTATCAATATGAACTAGCCCTGTTGGGAGCTCCCTTCAGCTGCCCCTGTTAATCAATACCTCTGTTCATTATATGTCTCTGATGAATATGGGTAATGATTGGGTGCCTGAGAGTCAGGTGACTAAAAATAACTGCGCTGCACAGAGGATCAATAGATTCCCAGCCTCCCTGCCACCCCTGCCCAGTATTACTGGAGGCAATTCGATATTCTCCGACGCCCCTCTTGAGCCCCCCACCCATGCTAGCCTCTCTGGTCTTCATTGATAAATCGGCTCCTTCCTCAGAGCAGCTTTATTAAATTAGTAGCACTTAATCTGCTGTCCTATCATCAATGACACGGGGCAGACTAGCAGATGGCAAGTCTTTCAGTGGCTCAGAAGAGCTAAAGGCTGTAGCCCAGGCGGTGTGGATTAGCCTTGTGTTGAGAGCTGAATTAATGGGTGCCTCTTCACTAAACAGGAGGATTTCCATCATTTAACGACACTTAAGAATATATTTTAAAGAAGGAGCTGTTTGAAGGAGGATTCTTGCCAATTACAGACGTGTTATGACAGATGAAAAGATCATAATTATGCTTGGATTCCCTGTAGGGGTGTGTTAACATATCCATGACATTTAATAACCACATACCTGAACCAAGGTTGACTTCCCCCGATTGTTTTATCTTTCATTTCTTTGCTCTTACCCCCAGTCTGTGGGTGCTCAGAGGAGATTGGGATGGGGGGGGGGCGTGTCAAGGCTTGGTGGCTGGCACCTTAGCTACCTGGGGAGGGACCCTCAGTCAGTGGCCCCTGAAGCTGGCTGGACAGTTCTTTACTGTGAGTCTGATGACAGCCAGCAAATACAAGCAGCCTGTTTAGCTCCTTGCTGCCAGAGGTCTGGGGCCAAGGGTGCTGCTAGATTGAGTCTGGGTAGCTGCTGGTTTCTCTGGATCAGAGGCAATGGGAGAAGGGGGTGCCACAAGATAAGGGACTTAGATATGTGTGGCACCAGGGATGGAGAAGAGGAAATACTAAACGGAAAGGGAGACTCTAGGAAAAGTTACCATCTGGGTTAGCCTAATGTTAAGCTAGAGTTGGTTTAAGAGGTGGGGGTGATATTAAACAATCGTGGAGTCAGAAGCAGCCTGTATGCCTCTTCCCATTGGCCTCACACAGTGTGACAGAGATGTGGCCAAGGATGCCTTCTTTCCATCTGCTAGTTTTATTTCCAGATGATAAAAGCCCAACCTGCAGAAAACCATTGTCAAGAGAATATAAACTAAAACACAGACATCTAGTTTGAAAAACTATATAGTTATCATCTGTTAGCCGCTGTCCACAAATTTCCCAGGGTCAGGGTGGAAGCTATTTACAGAAGGCCAGGGTGCAAAGATACTTAAGGTCTTCTTTCCTTAAAGAAGGCTTCTGGGAAAGGAAATTCTGGAGACACTGGAAAAACATTCCCAAAGGGATAGCTTTAGTGATAAAAGAGACAGTGTTTGCTGGGCTCCATTGGGACTGACTGACTGGGGCTCTGACTCAGCTTGGCTATCTGAGCATAAGATGAATTTGATCTTTCTAAGAAGTGTGTTCAATAGTAGCATGATTCAGTCCAAAAAGGACACCAAGTTATCTAACACAGGAGCTTAAATAACGGTGAATCACAGTGTAAGCTAAAGTGTTTCTTGGTGTATTTCATAGTGGTCTCTTGGAGTTGGTTGAGGTTTCTTCAAATCAAGGAGGTAAGAAGAGATCAGTGACTATAAATCTTTAATATAAAAATTGTACAAGAATTTTGATACAAATTACAAGAGGTATTTGGACAAAATATGAATAAAATTCCATTTACATCCCCAAACCCTTATGCATTTTATGCAAAAAGACATACTGTAGACAGTTATAGTACAGAAAATACAACAAAGGAAACGGCAAATAAAAACTTTTAATTCCCTTAAACTACTAAGAAAAACAAAAACAAAACAAAAACAAAACCCTTGTTCAAGGTACATACAGTATTTATGAAACTACCGACGTCACAATGATCAGATCAAGGGTGATGTAAGCTGTGCCCGTCCCTGGGTGCTGACCCCTTTCATAGTGCAGACTTTGGTTCTGTGACAGGCTGGGCAGAAGAGGCTGGTTTGATGCAGAGGACAGAAACAACAAAAAGCATAGCCCCCCAACCACACACCCACCCGACA
>SJYC01128582.1:0-10452 GCA_006408675.1 Madoqua kirkii | reverse complement strand
CCCACCCACCCAACAAACTCCAGGGTAGGGGGTGGGAAAGAGGACCTATCTTGGGGAAAATTCCTTTTCCTTAAGATATTTCAGTTCTCTTTGGCCAATTTTGCTGTCAAACAGGAGGGTTGTGTCCAGTGTTTTTGTTAGCAAGACACACCATTGGGTTTGGGGTGAGTAAGAAAGTTATGTGGTCTCTCAACCAGGTGAGGGAATCTTGCTAGTTCTAAAAGGCTTAGTCAATGAAGAGCATTTGAGATCCGAGAGCTTGCTTTCCTGAAGTATTGACTCACCTCCACCTTTGAGGAAAGGCCCAGGGAGGCCTTAGACTCACATCTTCTGGTTTCTCCACCTCCTTCACCCCTCTGACCTCCAGGTACCCATGTTTAGCTCTCCTGCCCTGCTCATACTGGCATTGGTAGGAAAATGGTTGAGACTTTTCTCCAGGGCAGCAGAACCAAAGTTTGCACAGGAAAGGGAGAGCACCATATATTATAAACTGTAGTCATATCAGGTTAATATATAATACTAGAACATCTCATTCACTTAATTCACGTTATGTAAACCCCAGACAGGGTGGAACACACAAATGTTTCCAGAGCGATCAAAATCCAGATGAAGGAGGGAGTGTTCTACCTTCTTGCTTCAGAAAAGATTTTCTTTGAAGAGGGTGGATGAGATCAGAAGAAGAAAGGGCAATAGAGGAAAGATAATGGAGAAGTCAGGGGAGGTTAAGATGGGCAACGAGAAGAGTGGATCTGTACAAAGACATGCAAAAACACTCCAAATGTGAGTACTAGATGAAAACAGTCAACTTGGTTTATGCATCTCAAGTGAGCCTGTTAGCTGAGCACGTTGTCTGGGAATCAAGAGCATCGTGCCGTGTGAATTGCTGCGGTCTTGGCCTCAGCACTGATTCACAGGCAGGCCAGGGTGCTCTGTCTCCTGGAGGGGGAGGGCGGGTCACGCGGCTCCTGCGGAAACAGGGCTAGGCCAGCTCACCTTGGGGTAGGTCTACCAAGAGGGCTGGTTTTTCTCCTCTTGTGGAAAACGTTTCTAGGGCCAGAGGAGTGGAGCTGTCTGACCCAGATAGGCCCCTTCACCCCTGGGGCCGCCTCTCAGTCCTGCACTTTGTAACAGCAGGGGGCAGAGCCGGTTGGTACTGGACTGAAGTGCCTTCTTGTGCATTATTTCAGCATCGCGTTTGGCAACAGGAAGCCTTATAAAGTCTTGGTATAGCGCTTGCATACTTTAAGAAATATAGTTTTATACTATTTCCTTCCATTTTTGTTAAAATACCTTTTCCCACTCTTCCTTCCCTTCAAAGAATCTTAGAAAAAGGACGCTAAAAATAGCTAAAACAATTAAAACTGTCCTTAAGCATCCCTGTTATTTAAGTGCAGGGGGTAGGGTACAGTTAATATTGAATAATCTGTGCAATTTTGGCAACTGAATTTTTAATTAAGATTCTCTTAAGATGTTTGCTAAATGACTGTAATATATACATACTGGGAGAACTTAAAAAAAAACATCAACTGCTTTTTCCCTGACCCCAAGAATCGTTACTCAAAGTGCTTTTCTGCCCAGTCCTCACATTGCTTAAAACAATTATTTTAGCATGGGTTTGTCTACATAGATCTTTGTCTCTCTTAATCTGCCACTTTTCTTTTCAAAAGTTTGCATCAAAGATGATACCTCCATGTGTCTTATTTTTTGACATAGATTTAAAATGTGACTGTTTAAAGTCAGTCGGGGGTAAGGGGTTGGGATCAACAGCGTCTATCAGATCCGCTGCAGGAGGGTTTAGAAAGAAGCAGAGTGTTCCCTAATTCCCCAAGGAAGAGGCACATTGAGACCTTATACTTCATTTAGCCACTAACTAGCCACCTTTATGATCCTTTAAGTAGTTCAGCATACAAAAATAGCAGCCAATACTTATATATGATATTTGGGCTCAAGATGTTTGGGAAGATCACATTTTCACATGATTTTTCTTTGCACCTTTTGTCCCCTTGTACTTGATTTTGTAAAGCTAATGTGCTTATAATTACCCAAATTCTCCCAATGTGGAGAATTTCTACATACAGGATAGTCCCTGTTTTAGTGATTAAACTCAAAGTCCCTGTGCCTTATTAATTTTTTTCAGATTGTCAGTCCAATTTAAGGTGACTCTGTCTTGTTACACTATGGATTTGGAGGTTGTCACTGCAAGAAACCTGTGTACATCTAGACTACTGGTTGGAGGCTGAAGCTAAAAAATTTTTCAAACCACCACGCACCACCAATTTGTTTACAGCATGTGCACTTTTTGAAAGAGAGGAAAAACATCTTAGTTCTTTATTCACAAAACATGGGGCAATCTAATCCCACTTTTGCCACTGACTTGCAGAAAATTTGTTCTAATTATGGGGCCATACCCAATACTCCCAAAATACATGGGCTTAGAATTGCAATACTTAAGTTTCCAAAGACCCAGAGGATGCTGTCAAAGCCAGAATCTCTCTACTGACCCTTTATTTAAGAAGTAGTCTTGTTACTGTGCACTTAATAGCTGGAGAGGGCACCGCAAGGCAGCCATGGGCTTACCAGAGATACAGTTTAGTGGGTGTGTGTACGTGCTTGTGTGCTGGGAGGAGGTGAAGGGAGGGAGGGAGAGACTGACTGTGGATGTGTGTGGATCGGGGAACTCAGTGGGAAAGCCTAGCCCTTGTACTCAATTTCCCCTTCACAAGGGATAAACAGGCAATTACGCATCCTTTTATATTTGATGGCCAAGTGCTGAACTGGAAAGCACACTATTAGTTTGTGTCCCTTCAGGGCCAGGGCAATAAGTAGCCAGGAGAGCTGGGGCTGAAGCAGACAGGGTGTTGTCTGCTGTTAGTGTGACAGTCTTGTCAGCAGCGTTCACATTACTGGAAGGTAATAAAGTGACAAGTAAGTTATTAGAAAGATATGAGGTGAAATTGAACTGAAGCTTCTCGCTGCTCAGCCTGGCTTTTTCCGTTTCCTCTTTTGTAATGGTCCACTATTTGTTACAAACTGAGCCTTGTCTTGATACTCTATATAGAAAAGATTTTTTTTTTTGCTTGCAGTAAAGGTCAAGTGAATTTACAACAACACTTCAGAGGAGAAGAATAAAGATAGTTTTATGACAACTATAGTATGTTACTTCAAAAAAATATATAGCATTATAATGAACAATAATGCTGATCCACTTCAGTATACTTGTAAAAATGTTTAGTTTTTTTTCTTTAAATCCCCTGTGATTGGGCATTTGGATTTTTCGACAAATGCCAAAAAGATAGCAGTTGATGTCCAGTTATTGCCGAATGACCATAAACATCATCTTGTGCAAGATGTGGGAAGAATAAGGATGATGGGAGGATACAGGAGAGGATGGGCAACCGTGATGCTACATTAACCCACCAGTCAGTTGTACAGCTGGATTTACACAATACTAATGGAAAAGTACCGTGTACAGTGAGCAAGTCCGGACTAGAGGAACGGGAAATGCCTTTGGGACAGAGCAGCTGTGGCCTGATGCTAACATGAGGAAAGCAACCTACCACACATGGTTTGGCCTGGAGGGAAAATGCGAAAGCAGCAAAGTTTCTTTTATGTTCCGTAGAAAGGTGAATGAGCTCACATTTTGATCAAGAGATCTTTGCAGCCAAAGAGCAGTACAGCCGCGGCTATGGCGGCAAGCCACAGTCACGATGGAGGAAGAACAGACCTGCGCTGGCAGGCACGCCTTTCCACTCAGCACACCTAGGGCTCGGTCTGACCGCCAGCCTGTCCTAGGATCTGGTAGACCCAGTGGAGCTCTTAGTTCGCTCAGGGACTTGAGCATCACTTCCACTCCAAAAGTAAGAAAAAAGACACCCCCCCCAAAAAAAAAAAAAACTGTAATTCCCTCCAGTCTCTGTGGCACCTGTCTCTGAATGCCCTCCATACTTATTTCAACCCCTCCCATTACAAACACAGAGAATGAGAAAGAGAAGCAAACTCCTCTAATTATTCCAAGTCTGGGTGAAATGTATGTGATTTTCTTAAACCTCAAAATTTGTCATAATTTTTGCAAAGCTCAAGAGGAGTGTGTCCATAAGATCAAAGAAAGTACCTTCTGGCTGATTTGTTTCGTATGACAGTAGATGTAGTGTGTCTTAAGACAGTTGACACTTATTTACTTAGTCAATCTAGCCCAACACTAAAGACCAAGTGCAAGTTAGGACTGCTCAGGTCAACGGCTGGCAGTTAGCAGCATGTCCATCTCAATCTGGTTACTGGCTTCTCTCTGTTTTAATTCCCAAGGGCCTCTGTTCTCATTTGCTTGGCACACATGAGGGGTGTGTACAGAGGAAAAGGAACAAAAGGTCACTTTTTATTTGGTGGGAACCTAGTGCATGGTTTCCCCTGAGTAAAATGAGGAGAATGCCTCTGCAACAGCCCCTTCTTCATATATTCAAAGCTTGCCTTTTTTAAAAAATAGCAATATATATATATATAATATATATATATTATATATACACACACACACAGTAACAGGCTATTAACCAGTTATGTGCCTTTGTCCCCATACTGGAAGGGCCTGGGAATTCATGACCAAAGAAATTACACTATAAGGACAGTGGTGCCATTGTGCTAAAAACAATTTCAAAAGAGATGTCTGCCAGCTTGAAGAGGCATCAGCCTGGACTAAGATCTGAGATGCACAGACTTATTTCATATATACAATTAATAGCAGAACGAAGAATGTCATGCTTTTTATCACATTTTAAACACCAAATTACTTATTATCTCTTGTTATTCTTGCTCCGGGTCATCCCCCTCCACAACACACAGACAGTCCTTAAAGGAGACTAAGCCTTGCTGATACATGAGGGGTGTGTACAGAGGAAAAGGAACAAAAGGTCACTTTTTATTTGGTGGGAACCTAGTGCATGGTTTCCCCTGAGTAAAATGAGGAGAATGCCTCTGCAACAGCCCCTTCTTCATATATTCAAAGCTTGCCTTTTTTAAAAAATAGCAATATATATATATATAATATATATATATTATATATACACACACACACAGTAACAGGCTATTAACCAGTTATGTGCCTTTGTCCCCATACTGGAAGGGCCTGGGAATTCATGACCAAAGAAATTACACTATAAGGACAGTGGTGCCATTGTGCTAAAAACAATTTCAAAAGAGATGTCTGCCAGCTTGAAGAGGCATCAGCCTGGACTAAGATCTGAGATGCACAGACTTATTTCATATATACAATTAATAGCAGAACGAAGAATGTCATGCTTTTTATCACATTTTAAACACCAAATTACTTATTATCTCTTGTTATTCTTGCTCCGGGTCATCCCCCTCCACAACACACAGACAGTCCTTAAAGGAGACTAAGCCTTGCTGATTCTTACAAACACATAGCTTAAAATGATCAAAACAGAACATTTCAATACCACCTAGCAAACATGCATGTTAATAATACTGCCCAGTTTTGTACCTGTGACAGAATGCTGCTTAATCCTATTCCTTTTTCAGCTGCCCTAGCATGGATGCAGCTGGACAGAGCCTATGTCACAACAGAAAACTCCTATGGAAAAAGAAATGAGTATGAATGGACAGAGAGGAAGGGCTCAATGGTTAAAATGGTGATCACATCATCTTTCCCATTTGCAAATAAGCCTTGGGATCACCAACTTAACTAGATTTAGAGTTAAGCCAAAACACTGCACTCAGGCACACACCCAAGAACAAGCAACACTGGGCCTAGAAGAAATGCATGTTTCCATGATTCTACATCTTATGGACCACTTCTGTCCACTCCCCCTGTCCCTTTTAAGCAATTAGGCTTTAAACTGGAAAATATTATATACCCACTCAAAAGGCCACCATAACATGTGGGCACTTGAGGCACAAAACTAGTAGCAAAGAGGGGAGAGACTTAAAAAGGGCAGGTTGTCCAGGATTCACTGTCATTTCTCCAACAAAAGGCAAGTGAACACATTCATGCTTCTGAGCAATGGAAATTCTGCTTGAGAATCTTGTTACTTCTGGGCTTATTCTAACTGGCTATCCACATCAGCCTGGTTTGTGGCAAGTAACAAACACTTGTTCTAAGCCTGGTTCCTTTGTTGTGACCTGCTGACAGCTATGTAATTCACTCATTAGGGCTCTTTGACCTTTCAGTTGACATTAAACAGACTAAGCACTGATTTTGTACAAGCTGAGTTCTAATATCTCAACTGAGAGTGTAATTGTTAAAAATCGCTGAAAATGTGTTATTTCTTAAGTGTCATTTGGTCTGTGTACACTTGTAAAGCCAGTGCTTCCATAATCTTTTGCTGGGATACCAACAAAATATTCTTCCACCCTTCTAGAATCAAATCATTTGCTTCATGGGGCAATAGCGCAACACAGAGAAGGCTAAGAGGACCAAGATATTTGCAAACAAATTTTCATTATTCTAGTTCAATCTTCCACAAACATAATGTACAGAGTCTTATATGGTATAAAACAAAGGAAAACATCTCTGTCTATTCAGTTTAACAACACTGAAATAAAGCAATTAAGACTTTGGGGAATTCAAAGGTACAAGAAAAACAAAAACGGTTAGCACTAATTCCTCAACAAGATGTTTGCAAACAAATTTTCATTATTCTAGTTCAATCTTCCACAAACATAATGTACAGAGTCTTATATGGTATAAAACAAAGGAAAACATCTCTGTCTATTCAGTTTAACAACACTGAAATAAAGCAATTAAGACTTTGGGGAATTCAAAGGTACAAGAAAAACAAAAACGGTTAGCACTAATTCCTCAGCTTTTTTACCGTAAACATTTGTCATTAAAACATAGTGTTTGATATAGTTTCTTTTGTACTGCAAATACTTTTGGTCTCTCCTCACTGTAGAACAAATGAAAAATTAAATGAACCCCATAGCATCCTCTGAAGGAGATGAAAAGATAAAGCTGCTAGATACATCTAGCGTATCTTAAGATTCCACTGTTTCTGAAATTTTCACACAAAAAATACTGAAGCCTCAACTAATGTTGCTTATTTTTGGAAACAATAAATACTGAGGTACAATAAATCCTACAGGAATAATAACAAGAGAAACATATTAACAGTTTCCTTTGGCAAATTTAACGGAAGTGAATGCTGATGTGAACCTAGAAAAAAATAATTATGAAATATATGAAAAATGGAAATGCCGTTTAAAAGTTAAGACGAAGTATTTCTACCTTTAAGACTGATGAAAGAAATGTTTGAGGCCCTTAAATGTAGAAAAGAAATACGTGCTCTTTAAATTATTGTGTCCTGTTCGACAAAATATGCCTTGTTTATCTTTTCCCCCCTCCACTTAAAAAAAAAAAGACAACAAAACACTGTCTGCAATGCACACCCTAATGGTTTTGGCTGCAGATTGAATCTGAGTAAATATCATCATTTAGTCAGTATGTTGTGGTAGCTGAGGCTGCCGATGTGGTTAACCAGCTCAGGCAACATGTGTAAACATCGGAAACAAAATAAAACAAAACAAAAAAGGTTTGGAGAATCTCTCCCTGCTCTTTCTCACTCTCGATTGCTTGGTTTCAGGCTTGCTTTCATTTCTCTCTGACAAATCGCGTGGGGAAACGCAAAACACTAAACAGTGAGAGATCCTATTTTAAACCCCCTTCTTCTGGCTGCTCAGAAAGGAGTATTGCTTAGTTCAAGTTCAGCACATGTTTGCAAAGCTTCCAAGTATTGCTGCCTCTACCGTTAAATGTCTTTTGATTTTGTCTATCAAACCAGCCTGAATCATAGTACTACTGCAGTACTTGTGACAAATTACACAGCCACATAATAGACCAACTCATTTCAGACTTTTCCTTCTTTTTAATGGAGAAGGGTCAGGTCCTTGCGCATGAGCATTCAGCTCTTTCACTGTATTCAGCTTTGCTCCATAGTGAGTAATTTGGGCTTTTGTATCCTGAAATATTATCCTGCCTCTACAGAATAAATGCCTTGGCTGTTTCACACGCATCACTTTGTTTTCCTTTTATGTAACTTAACATATAAGCAAGAAGGATACAATGTTGATTGTAATAACATTCGGCACTTGAAAGCATCACCAAGTGTTTTTTTTTAAAGCGGTTTTCTGGTGGCCAACAAATTGGCCTGTGGTTATGTTGAGTGACTAATTGTATTTTCTTTTCTGGAAACTTGTGCAAAGTTGGCAGTTTTGTGTTAACACTAATACTTTTGTTTGGCATTTGTGCCCTATACTGACCAGACCATTTTTATACAAGTGAATTTTTTAAAAAAGACACTTACTTGAAGTATGGCAATAGTTTAAGGATAAAAAAGAAGCATGGATATTACACATCCCCTTGTAGTGTATGAAAAAAAGTGCATGACTGGATTTATGTACTAGTACAGGACATTTTAAAAAATCAGATCTGTGCTGTAAGGCATGCCAGCACCTCTTTATCACTATATCTAGCAGGTAGTAAAAACAAGACCATGTTTTTTTCCTTAAAAAATGTGCATTAATGCTAACATAAATGAATAGAGCTAGCCAGCAAACTATTTTTTTTCCTGTATATCTAACAGCTGGATGTAACTGTAAAAATTAAACAAAAGAGTTAAACAACCATCAATACAATTGTTTTACATCATTGGCCTCTCAAGGCTAAGTATTTACAGGTGAATCTGCCATGCTTTAAATGAAGATTCTCTCAAAACCTTAAAGTTCACAAAAGACAACTATAAGAAGTTCCTTTTTTGTGTTTCCCCCCCTTTATCTCTTTGCAGGCAACAGTCATAGGTACAACAAATCGTCTCTTTGGAGAGGACCAAAAATTGTTATTCTGTCAAAGTTTGGGCTAGTTGCACGCTTTTATGTGTGTGTGCATGTGTATTTAAAGGGTACTTTGTTTCACCTCTAAATTAAAGATCTGACTTCTTTCTCAAAACTATAAAGGAAAAAGACAAAAAATTTCAAAAGCACCTAGTGTTTATCTTCTTATATCTAAAGAAAAGAAAATGAGTGTGTGTGTGTACACACAGGTATACATGTGTGTACACACACACACTCTCTCTCCTCCAAGTACACAGGCACACACTGACTATGGCAGTTCAGATACACAGGCCGTCTGGTGAGAGCTGGCATTTGTAGTGTCCATTCTGAGACTAATCTACCGCAGTGAAGGGAATGTTTTTGTGGAGGTTAGGGTTCTGACTGTGCCGATTCCGGCTTCGCACAGAGGAAAACATCATATTGCAACCAGGGACTTTGCACTTGTGCATCTCTCGCAGATGCACGGTTTTGTAGTGCACCCTCAGCGTCCCCTTGTTGCTGTACATCTTGTGGCAAATGTTACACATGATCCCACCAGTGCTCCCGGACAAGCTGTTGAACATCAGAGACCCTGAAACGTCAGCCCCGAGGCCGCCAGGGAGGGTGGGGGCCTCAGCCTTGAGCGCCGACTCCCCGCTGTCACTCGCTCCGTCAATGTCGTCCAGGAGAATCCCCTCATCGCTGCCGGCATCGGATTCTCTGGAGGAATGGATGCTGCTGCTGGACTGGAGGCTGGAGGTGGTGCTCAGGTCCAGGACCATGTAGTCCTCCGCCATGCCCCTCCCATACCCGTTCAGGTGGGAGTCTTCCGTCCCCGCGGGAGAGGAGGCGTCTTCCCTGATGTCGAGCCCCAGAGGGTGCTGGGCACCATAGATCTTCATCAAAAATTCATCCCGGAGGTCCTTGCTAAGGGAGGGCTGTGATGAGTCCAGGCCCATGTCATCGAGTTCTTTGGTCAACAGTTTACGATGCAGATTTATGTTGGCACTGTGTCTAGGAAAACAAGAGGGAAGGGGGGGGGAGGTGTACAGGGAGTGGAGAGGGCGAGAAAAAAGAGAGCATTTTAAAATTGATTCAGTTTCCGCCAGGCATCACCTAAGCACATTCATTGCTAATAACATTATTGTAAAAAGCAAGCATTTTCCTACATCCTCAGGATTAGGGAGTAAGTGGCAGTGGGGAGTGCAATAAGGGGAGCTCTTCATTAGCATAATTTTTATAAGAGAGTGAAAGTCCTCAATGGAAGGATGAAAGCAAACCCACGCACCTTTTTCTGAATGATTGTTCTGTTCTTTCACTCTGTAACAGCATCAGCTGCAGAGAATCTCACAGCAGAGAATTGAAAAAAATATACTGAATATGATAAACGAATGGAGACTTTCTGCTTGTCCAAACCAAATAATTTGAATTTACCTAAAAACAGAACGAAACTCCCTTTTTTCTACAGCAAACACTTTAGAGGTATGAAAAGGATTCCTTTTTTTTTTTTTAAGTAAATGGTTTAGATAATTTAGAATTCACTTGACAAAATAATAACTTGTTCCCCCTCATCTTCCTCATCTTATTTAAGAAAATAATTTAGCTTAAAAGGTTAGTAATTTATTTAATAAAAAT